>SNQJ01S0117684.1:57785-76107 GCA_010110895.2 Picea sitchensis
GTACTTTTGTAGGTACACGCGGGATGTCTTGGGTCAGCTAGCATGTAAACACGTGCAGTAATGGAGTAGGGCGCATGGGTTTTTATAAAAGGGGTTTTCAAGAAGAGTTGTTCAGCAGTGTTTTGGAAAATAAGGAATCTGAGATGGCCTGATGCCAAGTAAGCATGTCTAGTGCAAATTAGGGTTATAACACATATGCCAAAACGTGTCATATTATTCATAATAAACCATAAAAAATGTACCAAAAATATTCCTCAAATCATATGCCCAAATAGTCCAAGAGATACCTCAAACCATGTGCCAAAATCATTCCTTAAGCATGTGCCAAACCATCCAAGATGTTCCTTAAGAATATACCATAATCAAGATAAAACACATAGAAAGCATACCTTTAATCATGTAGCAAACTGATACATAAGATCACAGACTTGCAGACCTTCCTCAACCTTTTCATCAAGTGAACAACTTCTTCATTGACCTTTCCTTCGGCCTCACTAGAAAAAACATGGCATCTAACAGTACTTTGCTTGACGAGTGTCTGCAACCAGGGAGGGCCTCGTAGGATGACCAAGATAAAGTAAATAAAAATATCACTGCATGTATTCATACACACTAATCATTTTCCCACTCGTTATCTCATGAATAATCATATCACTAATGGTAGAGTGGCTAGATGATTTCTTTTTTTGCAAGAGTTTGATATTACCTTTCTTGATAAACTTAGAAAAGGAAATGTTCTTATTGATTTTATTTCCAAGACTACTAATGAAGGAGATGTTATTCCTATAGAATATGCCTTCCTAGATGAATATTTATTTTCATTTTCTATTAACACATTGTGGTTTGAATATATTTCTAACTATTTATCCATATGGAATCTTCCACAACACCTCTCACCAAGATAACATCATAAATTCATCATAAAAAGTTCCATGTATCCATGGGCCTAGGGTCACCTCTTCCATACAGGGTCGGATCTCGTTATCTAATATTGTGTTCATGAGCACGAGGTCTATGACACCCTCATTGCCTATCATGGTGAACCTTGTGGGGGACATTTTGTTGATAATAGGACCACAAACAAGGTACTTCATTTGGGATACTATTAGCCTACCATCTTCAAGGATGCTAAGAAATATGTCAGAAGTTGTGATAGTTGTTAGTGAATGGGCCTACGAGTTTAGTGTGACGAGATTCCACTATAGCCTTAGGTTTTGGTACAACCCTTTGAAAAATGGGATCTTGATTTTATGGGGCCAATCAATCCACCTTCAAAGAAGAAATTGTATATTTTGGTGTAAAATAATTATGTGACTAAGTGGGTTGAGGCCAAGGCGCTCCTAAAATCCACTAAGAAAGTAATAATTGATTTTATATATGACAAGATCTTTATCCATTTTGGGGTCCCTTCAATAAATTGGTGTTGACCAAGGGACCTAGTTTATTTCTAAGCTCATCCAGTCCATGACTCAATAGTTCAAGATCAAGCATCAAACATACGCTCTATACCATCCACAAGAAAATGGATAGGTGGAAGTCACAAATAAGTTTATGGAAGAAATATTGACCAAAACTATGCAGCGTCATCACAAGGATTAGGCTAACAAGCTTTCAAAGGCTCTTTGGGATTATCACACCACTTGGAGAAATACCATAGGATTTACTCCTTGCAATATCATGTATGGTAAGCATGTAGTTATTCCTATAGAATTTGAGGTCAAAAATCTAAGAACTACATTACAAGTGGGTTTGGATATTTAGCCTTGGCTAAATTTGATGATCTTGATGAGATATGTCGAGCTTCTTTAGAACAAACCTCTCTTATCTAGCAGCATGGAGCTAAGTGGCATGATAGATTCATCAAGAAAGAAATGTTTAAAGAAGGCGATTGGTCTCTCTTGTTCGATTCTAGATACAAAGATTCCAAAGGTAAATTCTGCACTCGCTAGATGGGACCATATGAAACTAACATTGTCTAGGAAATTGGATTTGTAAAATTGTGCACCAATGATAAATATAGGACCCCACTCATGGCCAATGTTAATTGATTGAGGTTATACTAGAAGCAAATGTATAAGAAAGAGTTTATCCAGGACATAATCAAGCAATATAAATTTAGGGTTCTAAGGTGGTTGTGCCACTAGTATCTACCACCTTTTGATTTCTTTTTCAGTTCAATTTTAAATTATATATATATATATATATATGCAATAAAATCTAATAGTGAAAACCTTGTTCCAGGTGTTACTAGACTCAACGATACTAGAAAACCAGATTCTTGTTAGTATCACTAATCCTAAATAAATCCAATTGTGAAAAACTCTTTTGAGGCAAAATTGGACAAACTTTCCTGAAAACCAATTTATTGGTGGGAAAATTTTGAAAAGAAAAGAGGGAAAAAATGAAAGAGAGAGAGAGAAAAAGACAAACACCGAGTTTTTCCACTAAGCTCCTCAAATTTCTATATTCTTCAATTTCACTCCATAAAGTATTTTGTTCAAAAGGATGATTGAGCTACAAAATTGGTATCGACAACATCAAGGATCAACCTTTTTTTGGGTGTAGCTCCAAATGATCTAGACCAAAATTTAGTTGTAGAAGGATGGTTTTACTACAAATGTTTTACAATTTTTATTTCCAAAGGAAGTTTCATGTTTCATATTGAAAGTAAAGACTACCTTATCCACATGCTTCATGTTTCATAAGAATATTTCCAGCTTCCATAGACTATATTATTTTCTATTCATCACGCTTCAACCTTTTTTTAATACTCTAGTTCCACGGATTAGTAGTACTATTTGACTTTATATTGAGCTCATAGGGACCAAAACCATTCATCACTCTTGTTCTTAATTCTACAAGTTACAAATCATCTTAGTTATTTTTCAAGGAACTAGGAGAATGTGCATAATAATTCCTCTATCCAAGTATTCTTTTTCAACAAAATAGTTCTAGGAATTATTCCAACTTCTATACAAAACACTCATATTATGCAATTGATTGTTGTTCCAAGGATCTATCCACCCTGTCAAAATAATAGTATGGGGCTCAAAGTTCAAATAGTTCTCACAAAGGTCTAGGTAGCTTCTAAACTATTCTCCTAATTTGTTGTATATCGACTTGAAATGTTTGAAGTCAATCCAAATACGAAATGGATTATTTCCCAATTGAATGTAGTTGAATCATTATGTACTTATGATGGAACATTATCAATGCTTACTCCATAAATAATCTCTATAAAAATGGCCCTATATCCATAAACTTCAAACTTGTACTCATAAATTAGTGCATGAAGACTAAAAATAGTGATTCAGGAGCATTTGAATTACCAAATTTTAGAAACTTTCATTTTTACCAAGCTCCAAAGGTTTGCTAAAGTATCCATGTCGATTACCAATTGAAATAATTATGAGTAAACATGTGTGAAGGGATTTGACACACTTGGTAGTACTAATATTTCATCCCTTTGATCGATTACCAATTGAAATAATTATGAGTAAACATGTGTGAAGGGATTTGACACAATTGGTAGTACTAATATTTCATCCCTTTGAACCCTACAAATCACTGACACGCATTCCTTGTGCAAGTATCCTTCTACTAACTTCACAAACCCCCACTCCTCTGCATTATATTGGATCGCCCAATCACATAATTGTTCATATTTCTATCCCATGTGTATTTCTGATACAATTCTGACTTTGTGATGTTTTACCATTGAGCGTGGTGAACCATGGGTGGACTGGTGAAACGAGTATATCCTGAAGGCATTGGTAAACTCACAACAAATCCATAAGCCATTGGAATTTTTTCTAGAGAAGGATGGCTCTCATTCTTTGAACAATTTCAAGGGCCTGAATCAAACATAGCATTAGAGTTCCCAATAACATTTAATGGTAGAAGACCACTATTTCAACAATTAACACTCATTGTGACAAATAAATTCTTCAGTCAAGCAATTGGGTTACCTTTACAGGGTGAATGGTGATCTAATAATTTGAAACTTCCTACCGACATTTGGTCCCAATTTCTAATTAAACCATCTCCAACATCAGATGTTCCATAAGGAACCCAATGATGTCTCTTGATATCATTGTGGAAGGAAATGGCATTCTTTATCCAAAAATTAATCACATGTGAGGGACAATATAGTATGGAATTCCATTACTATATCAAGTTGACGATGGATCTTAAAAATGATTTTTTTTTTAATTTCCCCTTCTTCCTTCTTAAAATCCCATCTTTGATGGTTGCCATAGTTCAAAAACGAACAAGTCCAGAATCATAATTCTTGTGCCTCTATCTCATTTTCCAAAGGAAAACCAATTTAGTAATTAATATGATGAGGATCCTCAAGGTACTAAATCAGTCGAGACTAACCATAGACGTAGTAGAAGGAGATTAAACATAGGCNTTAATCACATGTGAGGGACAATATAGTATGGAATTCCATTACTATATCAAGTTGACGATGGATCTTAAAAATGATTTTTTTTTTAATTTCCCCTTCTTCCTTCTTAAAATCCCATCTTTGATGGTTGCCATAGTTCAAAAACGGACAAGTCCAGAATCATAATTCTTGTGCCTCTATCTCATTTTCCAAAGGAAAACCAATTTAGTAATTAATATGATGAGGATCCTCAAGGTACTAAATCAGTCGAGACTAACCATAGACGTAGTAGAAGAAGATTAAACATAGGCCTACCATACATCAAGTTTCTAAATCATTTCAATTCTAAAAACATAGTTATCAGACATTATTAAAATCCAATAGAAAGCTAAGGCTACATAATCCTAAATTAAAGAAGAAATTACAAATGAGTCAGTCTAGGGCTCCATCTGATAGTCCTATGAATATTTTATTGGATGTTATAAACCATGAAAAATCATCAGTTAAAGCAGCAAATGCACACACACAGGAATGCATGAAGCTTGTGCAGCAATCCATTAACACTATTTTGGATGAAATTATGGTGAACACTTATGATTTCATACAAATTAAGCCTGATATTCCTAGTTGGAGGGACACAGACGAGTTATTTGACTTGGAAGTTATTAATAAGGAAAGTCACCAACAAGTAATTCAAAAATTGAATGAGAAATGGTTTTACATGCACTTAGTTCAAGGAGAGAAATGGAAATATAAACTCAAGGGCTACAAGGAACAATTAACACTTACACAACATTGACTTCAACAACCTTGTGAGTTAGCCATGGAAGCCTTGACTTGTAGAAATCCATCCCATGTTTAAACTATTTTATTAAATGAAAGGTGGAATACTTTCAAGATCCAACGATTGGCAGCAGGACAACCACATGGAAATAATCAGCCCTGTGACTTTCTTAACATGTTTTTCTCTTCTTATTCACATGAAAAAAAATTAATTTGCAAGTAATATCAATTCAATTTCTTCCTTCAAGATAATTCTCATTGAAATATTAACCCTTGCCTTGGGGATTTCTAACTTTGGTATTTCTCATCTTTTATTTACAACAATACCTAATGGAAGAAAGCCATAGATTTTTATGTAAGAGTTGAAGATAATTCAAGTTTGGTCATCAGGAATGAATATCCTTTAACAACGATGGTGGTAAATGATTATCAACGATTATTAAGGGACCCCGGTGATTCAATAAGAATTATGTATGGTTGTCACCACCTAATACACACCTCGAATCATGTGAAAKAAATATTCAATTCATTGGGTGTGGCCTTGAGGGCGAGTCTCAAGTCRGGTCACTATCACCAAATAATTGATTCCTCTATCTAGGATAAATCCTAGCAAATCCAAGGGGGGTAGTCTGTAATAAAATAAACTAAGGTGCAGTAATCTAAGTACAAGAATTCTAGGAGTTAAATAATGAAACAAAAGAAAATAAATCTAATTTAGCAGTGTATAATCACAGATCAAAAAAATATTGCTAATGTGAATGATAATAAGAAAAGGAAATAAAAAGAAAAGGAAAATATTGTAGATACCAGTGCCAAAAGTGTATTGTTCAAATGAAAAGGTTTTAAATTTCTCTTGGTAAATTTTAATTAGTTAAGTGGTTTCACTTGGATTGCACGTAAGTTAATTAAGTGGGATGGATAGATATGACATAATCCACTCACGATTTCAATATTGTAATCTTGAGTAGAAACAAATATCTAACCACTAAAGTTAATCTATCATTTGTCACTTTTTAACTATTGTTATTCAAATGGGTACAAACAAAACTACATAGACTTCCAACAGGGTGAGAACAAATTTCAATGAGTAGCCCCCTGAACTCACATGCAATCAACAAGTATTGATCCATGTATTGAGAAAAAATATAAAAAAGTTACCCAATTAAACTACTTTGCACTGTTTAGAATCAGTTCTAATTTTACGAGATCAAGTTGGACTCGTGGGGCAAAGAGCATATTGATATTCTGATGGGGAATTTTTGTTACTTTTCAAAAGGGAATATAACTTGAAATTAAATTGGAAATGAAAACTAAACTATTGCATGAAATCAAAGAAAAATGGAAATGTTTTGCAGATTATCTTGGTTTATTTTAGGTTAGTTTTATCTTTCTTAGTTAGAGAAAATTAAAAAAAAAGCACAAAAGATGAAAAATGACACAATCTCCCCGGGGTAGGGTGAATGGGAGGGATAGTGGGTTATCCCACTAACTCCTTCAAGTTTGCAATATATAAATGAAACGTTCGTTGGAATTTTATAACTCAAGGATCCAACCAAACTTACATCTTATGGAAGAAAGTGATTATAAGGAAGAGAAGGTTCCCAAGGAGGTCATGGATGCCTCGGATCTGTGAAAAAAATGTAGAGATTCCTTCTACATGTTTAAAAAATGAGAAAAAAGAACAAGCAATTTTCATGGGAAACTTGCAAAAATCACTTTTTGAAGTCCCTGCAAAATAGTGTTAGTATGACCTAAAATTTTCTAACTAAAAAAGGTACATGAGGGGTTAGTTGTTGGGCATTTTGATCCATGCTTGCATGTGTCATTCTTAATGCTAGGGATTTTAGGCCCAGGGTTCGTTCATATTTTTCCAACAAAAACCCCAAAGCACCGACAGATTAATCCTTGGCCAAGGTCAAGGAAGGTCTCACCTGAGATGCAGAGAGAATCACAGAGACCATAAGGTCTTGTGATAGGGATGAAGGTTAAACATACAAAGATCCATCAGGATTGATATCCATGCAACTCATATCTGACAAATTTTTAGGACTAAGAGTTAAAAAAATACACACACATATTCAACTCATACATGATAGAGACATAATGGATTAGAATTGTCATAACTTTATTAGTAGAGCCATTCCATCATAACATAGATATACATTGCGTAGGACAGATACATATGACAACCATATAACTTCATATATTCTCTATATAAATCCTCATAATTACAACATGTGCAATGCACCTTTGCTCAACACTCATACATACACAGACAAAAAAATATACTCAAAGCATTGCATCATTACAACAGGCTCAGAGAAATATCGATGCTAAAGAATCAATGAATGTATTTTCCTTAATATCTAACTAGTCTAACCAGCTAGCCCTATTTATGATATTAGTTCTTTCTTTTATAGCTTTCTCTAATGGGGAGCATTGTCTCTTTATGCTTTGATCCACTCATTTTTCTGATAAAACTACCTCACACATTTCTATTTCCTTCCATCTCTCCACGTAAACTTTCTGTATCAATGAAAACCTTAAATTCTTGACCAGCTCATCCTCTAGCCATCCCATGTCCTCATATGTTGTTGGCAGTAATCATTCGGGGATATTTCTCAATGATTCCTTTCTTGATTCTGGCGGGAATCTTCTTGATTTTCGGTGCAAATAAAAAAACTCATACCAGCATGCACTTGGTATACCTTAATATTGGCACGCAACTAATAAAACTTGGTCCAACGTGCACTCTATGTCATTCTTCACACATTTTCTTAGGAGTGTGAAAAACTATGGAATGAGCATGCACAACCTCATTTGTGCACGCGTGTAAAATTGAACCCAAAAATTTGGGTGCCAACAATCTCCCACCACTATTATCTGGCTCGTCCTCAAGACAACTACTATAATTTCTAAGGGTGGACAGTTGGAGTAAGAGAAAATCATCAATGTAGGTTGTAGTTGCAACTCGACTCAAGTTCATGAATGACTGATGTAGGCCACATGGTGAAATATGGAATTTGAGTGCATGTAGCTATATTCTCCCTCTGGAACCTTCGTTGGTTTATGTGGAGGGGAATAAGAGATCTGTTTAAGGCCCATCAACAAACACCGAGCATTGTAGATAATTCAGGATCCATCAAGAGAGAGTATCATTCTTTGTTTGTCTTTTTATTCTAGGACAACTAGGTCTAGCTAGTAGTCGTGGTTGTTCCATTGGAGGAGGGATCTGGATCTATGGAAAGATGTGAGAGGAGGGGTACTGACAATGGGTTTTTATATATACGCATGCCCTAGGTTCACTTCTAGAGGAGGTGGATCTATGATGAAAGGGGTAGCCCCTCTGTATCAACAAAGGAGACGATGCATGGAAATCATTGGACGTAGGGGCCCTCCCTATCATCAAAGGGGATGCATGGCGAAACTTAACAGTGGGGAAATGGGAAATTAAATAGACTAGGGGTTGGTCGGGTGGGAAATCACACATCTCGGGATGTCTGTGAAACTGGGCCATGATACGAGAAATGAATAAGTGGAACATGAACTGATAGAAATTAATGGGGGGAAGTAGAAAATGTGGGTGATGAAGTGGGAACAGGATATGGAGAATTTATCCAAAGATTTCATAAGAGGTCAGGTATTTATATCATGGAGGCGGGGGGAACGAGATCAACCAAATGAGGTCAACTAGAATATTTAGAATATGGAGGCAGAGTGTGGCAGCAGAGAGATACCAATGTTGATTCGTTGTTCTGAGGATATGCCTTGTTGAATTAGGTGTCATAACAGACTCTTGGGGAATCTACTGAAATTAGATTTCCTTTCCCTTTCTATGAGTTGATCCACCAAGAAATCCCTATGAGACTGACGTGAATTGGTCATGCCCGGACTTTGTACTTGTGTTATAGGGTTGACCATGCTTGCATATTTTTGGTATGCGAAAAGATTGTCTAGCTATCTTGTCCATTTGTGTGAATGAAGTTGGATGACGGTTGGTTAGTAAGCTTGAAATGCCAAACTTCCCACTAAGTGGTGAATTTGATGGTTGAATTTAATGTAGCATCAGGTCAATCATCCTCCGGTCAGTGGAATATCTAATGCTCTATTACTGAATATGCTTAGAAATTCTTGTCATATTTATCAATATGATCATGTGGCCTCTACTAAAATCTATTGTCGTTGATATATTGTAATTAGTAACAATAGTGTTGCATTGTTGCACATATGCGAGTCTTATTTGTTGGGGGCACCACGCATGTTTCCTGCACACCTCAGATTTATTTTCCTTTTTACATTATTTGATTGTAGTGGCCCCTGGTGGGTTGAAACGTGGCCCCATACTTATTCCTTCAATTAGGTGCCTCCCTAGGGGCTCGACGTCAAGCCCTTCTGGTTCTTGCATTATTCATTAATGAAGGATCTCATCAATTCTTGTATCTATCTCATCTACTTGTTGCATGGGGTTGGGGACAAATGATGGGATTTCTCTAAATTATTCTTCGAGTTTTATGAATTTGGAAGTTGTTTCTAGAGTATGTGAGAGAGGTTTCCATGTTAATTAGAAAAACATTGTGTGACTGGTGGTATAGGGGACAGGTGTGGACTAGAACGTTGGAGATTTAAATATTTACGACGCACCCCACATCATTTCTTGGCTAACCATCTTCTTGTGAAAATATATGTGATGTGAAGTACAGTTTCCATAATCCTAAATCGTTCACACATATCTGCTTCCATGGTTATCCATTCTCATTAAGGTTAGCGATGCACAGCCCACCACTGTGCAGGAATTCCTATAATCATTGTGTCAAGAACATGAGGCCTCTGGTACTTGGGAATGCATTGTATCCATGCAATAAAAGTGTCCACCAGTTCTGATCCATCGTATTGATATGATGCAAATTCTTCCTCGTGCTCCTCTACAGAGATATGTATGCACCTCCTTGTGATACTTCATAGAAATTATTCTACCACATGTCCATAGTATCCTTAGAATCTGTGTCATAATACTTGACACTCGTCCAGCTTAATTCTCCATCTATGATGGGGTTGATGTAGTCCTCTTTGTGCCCTGTGATCTTACAAATATTTTTAATGATTGGCCTTTGTGCATCCTCATCCATGGTATCATTGGATCAATCACCTTCATATGGATCCAATGGAACGACCATGCGTAGGGTGTTTGTTTCAAAGGAAATATACCTCTTCTTCAATTTTAACATTGCATTATTTTAAAATGCCTAGTCAATCCCCAGTAATGTAGGATATGGATTAGATTCATCCATAATCTCAATAACCTTAAAGTCAGCCTTTGTTTTTACTCCTTCTATGTTGACTTTTACTTGTTCCATATGACCTATTGGGTAGATATTGTATTGATTGGACAATCAAAGTTGGATGGGCAACTATACCAAATTAGGCTTGCCCATCACCTCCCAATAGTTTTTCAACAAAATGTCCATGTTGGATCCCAGATCCAACATGATTGCATCCATGTTGTAGCCACCAAGCTCTGTTGTCATATTAAATTCTCGACCAGTGCACTTTTGTTTAATTCCCTGACATACATCACTTTCTAGCAGTGGAGTGACTATGATAGCATCCACTCCTTGTTATTTCACACAAGTAGATAACATCTGATTTAACTTACTTGCATCTTTTGGATCATTTAGCGGGCATAGAAAACAACACAAGAAAGAATTTGGTCTTCATTTTCTTCCTTATGACCCAATTCATGTAAGACTTATGCACGCACTGCATGTTGCAATTCCTCTTGGATATTTTCTTCATAGTCCTTCTGCTCAGTGTGTCACAACTCAGTCTGTTTGCGAGCCTCCTCTATTGATTATTTCATCACACATTGGACTTCTTCACGCACGTGAGCCTCCTCCAATGATCATTGCATCGTGAACTGCAATTCTTCACAGGCGCAAGCCTCTTCCAATGATCTTTGTGTTGCACGTTTCACTTCTTTGTGGATCCAAGCCTCTTATAGCAACCTCTGTGTCACCCTATGCACTTCTTCCCGAATTCGAGCCTCTTCGAGTGACCTCTGAGTCATGCTTTACAAATCCTCGCACACTCTTTCTTATTCCAGTGCTTTCTTCGCATCAGGTGGAAAAATCTTCTGTTGAGCAACATCAAACTTTGGAGGGGGATTAGGTTCCCTCCTTATATTTCCATCTGGATTTTGACCTGAGCCTTCACCATGCTTGAATTATGCTCATGTCTTTGCCCCTCTGTAGGGTACTACCCAGATCTCATCCTCCTCATTCTTCTTCATTTTCTTGCATGGATTGGCAAGCACCATGTTACAGTTGGTCTTCTTGTCCTCCCGCTTCTATAGTAATTTTGGACAATCTTCGGAGACATGTTTAGGGCTATAGAAATATGCACAGATCACATGCGGTTTGGTAAATAAACGTGAGACATGACCAATATCATTGCAATTAAAACATGTGGGGGGTCTACCTCCTCCTATGGCATATCCTCGGTCATGACTGTAACCATATCCACCTTGGGGACTTCCTTGGTATTTTCCTCTTTTCGCGCCACTACGCTCACCACCTTTCTACTCCTCATGTAGCCAAAATGCATTGCAGTTATTATCTTGCATTAACTGGAGGGAGAGAAAACTATTGACATCATTCCCAATGGATTTATAGAACTTGCAGAATGGAGTGTGATTCATTTTCTAGTACTTCTACAAGGTTGGGTAGGAGGGTGGCACATGGCCCCACTTTCTGCATATTTCACACCATTTTGTCTTCCCATATGGAAATGGACTTGGCACGCATGTCGCCACATAATTTGGAAGGACATGGTACTCATCTCCATGATGCCCCTTAGAGAAACATGTGGTACACCATACATTCTCACACACAATTTTAGTCTTTTCCATATATTGCAACTGCATCGTCAGATTGGCCAGTTGTGACTAAACCCTCTCCATCATGTCCAGTGTCTCTGTGCCTCTAGGTGTAGCTTCCAAGCACATCACGATTTCTACTACCTCTTCATGAGTCATCACCTTCTAATGGGTGAGTGGGACTCAGATATGGAGGAGTAACCCTGCAATAAACCATTCTCAGTGATGCACATCCTTGATTTGTAACGTCAGCCTATCCAACAAGATTTTAAAATGTTGGTCATAGTCCCAGATGGTTTCTCCTTCCTTCTATTTGATCTCCTTTATCTTTGTAATGCATTGGGATTCAAACTTAGGCTTCTGAAACTCCTTAAGTAGATCCTTCTTAATCTCGGTCAAGGACATTTTATGTCTCATTGGTGCAATAACCTTATACTTCATATACCATGTCAAGGATCTATCCCTAAATGTGGTCTCCAACTACGCGATTTTGGTTTCTTTCTCTGTAATTATCTTTATAGATCAGATTGCTTTATTGGTAAACTAGTGTTCCTCTACATCATCCTTTCCTATTCCATGGAACACAAGTAGTCTCAATGTATTGTCTTGATTCACCATCTTCAAACTTGAGCTAGTTCTACTTCTCTGACTACTAGGGGATTGACGTTTCCACACCACTATTGCTTGGGGTAAAGTATCTTTGACTTCACCTTCTTCTTCACTCATCTCTTCACTTCTCTCTTCTTCTTGTCTTTCTTCTAATCCAATATCTTCACTATATGTTGTGTTTTCTTCTTGATTAAAAATGTATAAGGGGGGTGGTACACAAGGGGGGTAAGTCCATATTCTTATGAAACTTCTCACAAGGTGACCTAGAGAGTTATCTACTTGCATGCATGCAAGAACATCAACTATTGTCAATTTGTCTCCCCCACTACTAGGGAATCCTCCATATTCCTCTTCTTTTGGCGCACCGACACTCTTTGCTCTATCTTCCTATCCTAATTGCACACCACAAATGTGCACTTTGTCTTCCATGCCGACATGTGCACTAAAAATACATGCTTTGTCTCTTGGTTTGATCTGCACACTACCACTTTGAGCGCAATTTCCCTCTCCCAACAATTCACTACTACTATGTGAGCCATCCTCTCTTCTTATTAGTACACCACTGCTTTGTGCTTCATATTATTCTAAGGTTGTGACACTCTACATGATACATATTATTTTGAGAACGAAATGAAGGTAGAAGTATAAAAGAGATATAACAAGGATATACATAGAGATATTGCAAGGAACACAGTAATATAGTAAAACTCATATTCTATTATGATTGTCTGGAATACAAGAGAATGTAAAATGAAAAGCACACAAGCTAACTAGAATGGTGGTATCTTATCTCTGAAGAGAGACGTGTCAGCTACTCTCATTTGCAAGAAGTTGATTACAATGAGGCTCCAAAGGCATTTTTAACATAAATAATAAGTGATAAAACCTTGAACAGCCAAAACCCTAACCCCGGAAGATGAAACACCAAAAGGCTTGTGGGCCCCCATGGGGGTAGTTGATACGTCAACTTCCTGAGGGCACAACTTTTTCATATAATCTCCATTTGAGGTGCTCGGTACCCCATCGGAAAGGTCTAGATGAGGAGTATATATTCCAAATGGCCCAATATTCCCAATAGGTATTTAGTGGGCACTTCCAAGTAAAAAAAACGTCGTTTAGGGACTCAAAATGGCCCCAAAAGTTTGGGACCCAAAAAAATATAGAACAACTGCCAAGATGGAAACTGTAATTTGAGCCAGTGGAATAGGTGGGCGGTGACTAATTTCCACCTAGATCCATCCTCCCCCATTAGGAAGTAATGGCATCATTGTGTCAAGTACCTCCATTAGATGGGGAAACGTCTGCTAAATCTGACTCCTAGTGAGCCAGTGTCCCTGATGAAGAAACTACCCTTCTTTAACAACCCGATAGAGTTGGATGTTCTGCTGGAGAGTTCCCTTCATATTGGTGTCTATAATCCAATCAAATATCACCTATTCAATGTATTCATTATTTAGTTATATAGGGGCCAAGTGCTCAGTTGCGTCTGAAGTTTCCAAGAGATGTGGAAAATATGGTCGAAGCAGTTCCACATTAAATACATTTGCAAGCCAAGGAAACAAGGAATAATTGATTAAAAATCATTTTCACCCATAACCTTGGTGATGGTGTAAGGCTCGTATTAGAGTGGGAGTGTATTCTGATGGGTTCCTATGAGGTTCTCTTTCTGCAAATGCAACCATACCTTATCTCCCATCCGAAACTTGTGTGGTACCCGATGTTGATCGTGGTGCTACTTGTACTTAGCATTATATTTCTAAAAAATATCATGAACTTGTTGTTGGATGTATTGGATTCACTCAAAAAAATTGGCTTCTCGATCAGCCTTGGTATGAGCATGGGAGGACTCTTCCTATGCAACTTCAATGGGAAGAGCTACGCCAATGGGGGCCAATGGTTGGAACTCCAAGCACACCTGAAAAGGGTTACAGCCAATAAAGTTGTGGAGGGCTCTGTTGTAGCTATGTTGAACATAAGGAAGGATTTCATCCCATGTGTGTGGATGTTTGAATTGTACATACTCAAGATATGGACAATCATCATGTTTGACTGCCTTTGTTTTTCCATCAGTATGTGGTTGGAAGGAAGTCGATTTGGTCATCTTGGTGTCCATCATCGACCATAGGATGGAACAAAAAGTTCTTAGGAACCTACTATCTTGATCTGATACAATGGTTTGTAGGAGCCCAAAATGAACCCAAACATGTTCAAATAATATCTTGGTTGTGGCCTCGGTCATGATGCTCTTCTTGCAGGGTGCCAAAACTACCATCTTAGAGAATCAATCAACGACCAAAAAGACACAATCATTCCCATGTTTGGTTGAAGGTAGACTGAACATGCAATCCATGGATATGGAATCCCAAGGCCTATATAGAGTAGGCAGAGAAGTGTATAGTCCATGTTTCTAGATGGAGGTCTTGGAAATGGCGCAGGTAGTGCAAGATCTAATGTACTTGCAGACATCTTATTGAAGCTTCAACCAATAAAAAATATTTTGCAACACTACCACTATTATGTCTACACCAAAATGTCATCCTTGTTGAAATTTGATTTCCATATTATATTTACACGCTCACTTGAAGGAACACATAGATGGTTGAGATGGCATATCAATCCATCCTGGATATGAAAGTATGGAACTTTTTTTTCTGTGCTCAATGTCTAATAGGAAACAACAAAGTTAGAGTCAAAATTGTATAATTGTTGCCACCCAGATGTCTCATGCCCATGGGAGTTAAGAAATTTGGTTAGTGCCACAACCGTGGGTCAACTGAGGCAATATGCAACATAGCTAGTGTTTCCCTTCTTATACTTGATGTTCAAGTGGAATTTTTGCAGGTACATGGACCACTTCTAATGGAAGTCATTTTGTAACATTCCTTGTGTCTGCATGAATTGCATAGGCATGTGATTAGTGTGGATGACCGTTTCCTTCCCCATAATGTAATGCTTCCACTGTCGACATGCCTGCATAATGAAGTGCATCTCTTTGTCATTGGTGGGGTATCTATGAACAACATCAGAGAGTCTTCAAAGTGATAGGATACCTAATGCTCATTTTGAGTGAGGACTACACCAATAGCATAATATGAAGCATTTATCTCAATATCAAATGGTTGTTGCAGATCTGGAATAACAAGGACTCGTGCTGAGCAGAGGTGGAATTTCAAATCCTTGAATGATTTATTTTGGGATGCATCCCACACAAACTTGGCCTTTTCTCCACCCTTGGTCACCTAGATTAGGGCCCAAGTGATATGAAAGAACCCCAACACAAACCAACATTAGAATTTTGTGAGGCCCAAGAAGTTGTGGAGCTTGGTCATTGTCTTCGGGGCCGACCAATTGCAGATGACTTAGATCTTGGTTGGATCTACATGCACACCCTGATCATCCATGATGTATCCCAGATACTAGATTCTCTGCATGTTGAAGGAAGACTTCTCCAAATTGGAATATAACTTGTGTTTTCTTGTGTTATCACATGGTGCCCAAGATCTATTGAATATGTTTCAAATGTTCCTCCCAATTTTTGTTGAAGATGAGGATTTCATCTAGATATACGACCACAAAGGAGTTTGTGAATGGTTGCAATATTCCATCCATCATATGCATGAATATTTTCGGGGCATTAGTCAAGCTGAAAGGAATGACCAACCACTCAAAGAGACCTTGTTTAGACTTGAAGTTTGTCTTCCGTACATCAATTTTCTCAATTGGCACCTAGTGGTAATCTGACTTCATTTCAATATTACTGAAAAACTTGGATCCCTTGAGCTGATCGAGAACATCATCAATATGGGGGATTTTGTACCAGTTCTTGACTGTGATATTTTTCAGAGATCTGTAATCAATACAAATTCACCATGTCTCATCCTTCTTCTGTACCAGAACAATTGGGCTCTCGCAAGGTGAGGATCTTGGTCTGATGTGGCCCTTCAGAATTAGCTCTTGGATCTAGTGTTTTATTTCTTCAGTCTCCATAACATAATACATGTATACAAGGTAATTAGGTAGAGGAGAACTAGGTGTCAAAACAATTGAGTGCTTTACCTGAAAATGCACAAGTACCCCATTAGGCAAGGAAAATATGTCTTTGTGATCTTCTACTATATTTTCCACCTGTTGTTGTTGTGCAGAGAAACCCCATGCATAGGTTTTGGTGGTTGCAGTGACCTTCCATTCACCTTCTGAATGAGACACCACCTCTTTGCACTTCTTCATAGATATCAAAGAGACTGCAATATTTGGGACTACCTCCGGTACCCTGTAGAGTTGATATCCCAAAGCAATAACAACACTACAGGGAATAGATTCATAAACAATATGATTCTTCCACATATATGGTTTTCCTAAAAAAAAATCAAAAACTTAAAGGGGGGAAAGATCACAAAATACCTCATCTTTAAAGGGTTGGATGTCATAGTGCAGGCAACATTGTTGGTTGACGTGGGTGTCTTGTCCCTGGATGAGCCAACCGATGGTGTATGGATGAGGATGTGGTGTTGTTGTCAAGTTAAACCTCTTGATGATCTCTATTGAGAATAGGTTATTTTGACTATCGTTTTCAACAATGAAATGGAGTGGGGTCCCCTTCTCCCACATTTTTGAGTGGAAGAGGTTCTCCCCTTCTTCATGCTCCTTTGGTTCCTCTGGCTAGACGTTTGTGGTAGCAATGGTGACATTGGGTTTCGCATCGACGATCCATTTTCCATTTTATAGTTTTGAATCAGTGTCTAGGTCAACATCTGACCTTGAGGATTTTGTCTTAGACAATAATGAATTTTTGGAGCGACATTCATCAGTATTGTGCCAAGGGATTGTTTGGAACATGCACCACTTTTTAGTGTCCTTATTCAACTTCTCATTACCCTTCTTTGTTGGTGGCTTGGAATAGTTGTGTTGGGAGTAGTCATCCTTTCTCTATCTTTTTTCCCTAGGAGTTAGATCCACCCTTACCATACTTCAGTTGTTATGGATTGGAAGACTTGAACTCCCACTTTTTATTCTTCTTAAATTTATGCTTGATTTTGATGGCATATCGATAAGTGGATCCCAATGACGAGATGTCCAAACACTCCATGAGGGTGCAACTTTTGCATATAATATCTATTTGCGGTGCTCGATACCCTGTCGGAAAGGTCTCACCGAGGAGTACATATTTCGAACATCCCAATAATCCTAATAGGTATTTATTGGGAGCTTCCAAGTAAAAAAAAAATGCTATTTACGACCTCAAAACGGATCCAGAAGTTTGGGACCCGAACAAATGTAGAAAATTGAAACTGTAATTTGAGCCAATGGAATAGGTGGGTGGCCACCGATGTCCACTTGGATCGCTGTAACAACCAAGGGGTGTGGAATTCATCACCTAGGTCCATACTAGCATCATTATTGGTATCCCTACAGGACATCATCTCCTCTATGAAATGCCTTTTTGCAGGCCTATCCTCATATGTGCTTTACTCTAGCATAACATAATCTTCCACACTACCACCTAGTGTGGTTTATTTTATCTTCATATTGGACTTGAACCCTTATCATGTTATCGTGGATAATGCTTCTCCACCCCTCTCTTCCTCTCTTCCTATGTATTACCTCAAATCTTCTTCCATACATCTAGGATATTTTTCTCCTCTTCTCTTCTGGGTCCATTCCATACCTCA
>SNQJ01S0117685.1:4849-20006 GCA_010110895.2 Picea sitchensis
ATGCCAATCTAAAATTTGATTAGCTAGAGTATCTGTAACTTGGTTTAATCTCCTAGGAACATGAAAATATGTAATATAATCAAAGTTTCATTCTAAGAGACGTACCCTAAGGAATCGTCGGTGTAAAGTTGGATCATGAACCCAATATACTCTATTTAACTAAGACAGAACCAGTTGAGCGTTGAGATAGACCCAGAGATGAGATATACCCAATGACAAAGCATCACGAAGCAACTCAATAACTGCACTATACTCGACGACATTATTTGTGGTGTCACCTAAGCATATACCTCTGGAAGATAATAACCAACCTTGAGGCGTAAATATTACCCAAGCTGCGGAGGCAAGCCTCCGAGTGTGCCAAATAGCACCATCTGCATGCCCAACGAATACCTCGAAATCACTTGACATCTGCCACAGTGACGAAAGATAATATCAACGACACATCCATAACGCTAAAAGAAACTAAAAAGTAATAGTACAAAGACTATACATATGTTACAAAAAGTTACCCACAGTGACCTACCTATGAGTAATACTTCTTGAGTTAGAGCCCATTTATAGGCTCCACCAAAGCATTCCCTTCAAAATCAACTAGACGATAAGCACCCTTTTTAAAAACCTATTTTATGATGAAAGGTCTGAAGGGTGCTTATCTTAGTCATAGACCAAGACAAGGTCGCCTTCAGAGAAAATCTGAGGACGAAGGGACCTATCATACTGACACTTGACATTATGTTTGTGAGCCTCGTTGTCCAAGGCCGCATCACGATGTTGATCATTGAGCTGCTCAAGGTGTACTAACCGTTCTTCAAGTGGAGAAGTGTCTGGCAATAATTGTACTGCCAATTTTAGAGACAGGATCTGACATTCGATGGGAAAGACTGCCTCCATCCTGTAAATGAGTTGAAAAGGTGAGAAACCGGTTGCAGTCTTAACAGATGTTCGATAACCCCATAATGTTGAGTATAACATCAAATGCCAATCTGACTTCGCTGAGTTGATAGTTCGTTGTAGAATAGTCTTAAGAGTTTTGTTTATTCCACCTGCCCATTTGCTTGGGGTTAGTAGGGTGATGAATGCTCTTGCCTTAACCCAAGATTTTATGTTAACTCAGTCATCATCTGGTTTTGAAAGTGACTACCATGGTTAGTGACAATCTCCCTCAGGACGTCGAACCTTGATATTATCTGATTTAATAAAAAGAGAGATGCAGTCTCTCCATCATCTTTAAACATTGGCATAGATTCAACCCACTTTGTGAAGTAGTCTACGGCTACGATGATATAGCGGTGCCCCCTTGTTGAAGGAGGTTTTCATGTAGTGTAATCAATCCCCCACTTGGTGAAGGGACCAACTGTGATGACAGGAAACATGGGAGTGGGATGTGCCCTCATCTTCCGAGAGAAGATTTGGCATTTATGGCACTTCTTGACCGATTCGATACAATCTTTGATAAGTGTCATCCAGAAGTAACCTACCCGTAGAATATTTTGGGTTGTTGCCAACCCAGACAAATGACCACCACAAGCTCCGGTGTGGAAATTGTTAAGAACGATAATTGCTTCCTCATGAGTGAGACATCGACGTAGGATATAGTATACACCTCTCCGATACAATGTATCATCGATTATGAGATAATTCTTAGCCTGATGGCGTATGCGTCGACGCTCATCATGAGAAGAAGTGGTGGGGCACTTCAAAGTCTGGAGATAGATAAGTATATCTCCATACCAGGGATCTAAATATGTGATCAAAAACATATCTCCCTGGATAGGCGATTCTTCAGGCACAACGTCACTTGAATCAACCGGAAGTTCCGAAATAAGTTCTACGAAGACCAGTGACTTTTTGGACTTTGATGAAATTAAGTCTAAGTCAAACTCTTGGAGGATGACTATCCATCTACTAATTTTTTCACCTATTACCTGTCGTGTCAACATGTACTGGAATGGATTCATGACAGCAATGACGGTGGTCTTGCGAAACAAAACATAATGATGGAACCGTTGAACAGCATGAACCGCTGCCAACGCAAATTTTTCGATGTGAGAATAATTGAGTTTCGGTCCTACGAGGCCTCAGCTCAGGTAATAGATCACATATTCTGAGAACCAATCATCTTCCTGAACTAAAACCATGCCAATGGTTGATTCTACTGTAGCCAGATATAATAAGAAATCTTTGTTATAGTTAGGTGGCCGTAGAAAAGGGGAAGTTTTAATGCGTCAAAAGAGCGTTGAGCAGCATCATCCTAGTAAAAGGGAACATCTTTCTTCAGTAAGCGCATAAATCCCTTGGTGATCTCGGCATAGTTGGCGATGAAGCGTCGTAAAAAGTTCGCCTTGCCTTGTTGACTCTGAAGTTGAAGGATTGTACGTGGGGGGGGCAACTGAATTATTGCCTCCACCTTGAGAGGATCGACCATCATCCTTGTTGTTGATACAATGAAACCTAACAAATGTCCTGACGTTACACAGAAGCTGCACTTGTTTGGATTCAAGAAAATCTGAAAGTAGCAACAACGTTCGAAGATAAGTTGGAGGTGTGTGGCATGATCCATTCTCTTGCGAGATCGTGATGCTAAATCATCTAGATAGGCCTCGACTATATGCTTGAGGTCATGGAAATCAAAAGACATGGCCCGCTGAAAGGTTGCTCCAACATTTTTAACACCAAAAGGCATCTTATGATATGTGAATGTACCCCAAGGACAAATGAATGTTGTTTTGTGTTGGTCTTCAGGTTTGATTTGTATTTGATTATCTCCCAAAAAACCATCCATGAAAGAAAAGGTTTCACACCTAGCACATTCATCAATGATCTGGTCGATGAATGGTGTTGGAAAATTATCTTTGGGACATGCCTTGTTCAAATCATGGAAGTCGGTACATACAGGAATCGTGCCTTGTTTTTTATTGACCGGCACAGGATTTGACACCCATTGGGTCAAATGGATAGGATAGATAAAACCTGCCTTTAACAATTTCTCAACCTCAACCTTAATGGTTGCTGCTTTCTTAGGATTAACTGGACGAAGCTTCTGCCGAACAGGTTTGGCATCATGATACGTTGTGATTTCATGTTCAACTATTTTTGGATCGATACCTGGCATTTCCTCATAAGACTAGGCAAAAACATCACAAAATTATTTGAAAAGATCTGTGTAGATTTGAATCTCTTCGGGGGAGCAGTCAACTCCAACGAAGACATTCTCCATGATACCAGGGTTTTGGGAGATATTGATCGATAATTTTTTAGTGATAGTTGCCATATTACCCTCAGCATAAACCTCATGTGTAGCTAAGGGATTAATAGGACAAGACTGATCTCCCGTCATAGTCACGATGAATTCTCCTACTTCAATTCAGCTTAACTCTGGGAGGAAGTATGATATGTGATGAAGATCTTCCCAGGGTTTATCCAGACTAGTCATTGCTTCAATTATTGCTTCATCAGAGGGAAAGACTAAGTCTAATGAATCGGTGTGAGAGAGAGAACACTAAGCCCAAATAGGTTCTAGAAGTGGATCTAACTCTTGTTCAGGAGTTGGATCAGTGTTAGTTGAAGTTTGTTGGACTACAGAGTACTCTACTTCAGCGGCGGACAAGGGCATGGACAAACCCGGGTGCCCTTCCTCATCCATCATGGTTGATGGAGAAGGAAGTATCCACGGATCATTGAAGTAAGTCGTGCAGAATGAAAAAACTTGAAAAATATCAACCTTATGGTGATTGGATATAAACTTGATATCGCCTTGAGGGGGCGGGTAATCGAAGGTACCCATCAAAGATGGGCAAAAACCAACCCCTACATTGACGACACCTGGTTGAGGATTATCAATCATTAGGACTGTGGATGCCCCCAATGCAGGGTCAAGTCTAGAGAAAGACAATTGATCGATGGTCACTATCCAACCCTCGTGTGGAAACAATAAGACCCGGAAAACTGTAGCAACCACAGCTTGCATGGCATAAGTCCAACTCCTTCCTAACAAGAGGTTATAATCGAGGGGAGCATCGACTACCTCTACCTCAACACACACGGTCTTCACTCCTAACTGCATGGGGAAAGAAGGAACGGTGCCATGTGGTCAGAACAAATGACCGTCGAAAGCAGTGAGGAGGGTAGGTGATGGAGACAAAACGGGTTGACCAATGGCCTTCCAACATGCCAATTACATAACGCATTTCGATGCACCCTCATCAACCACCGTGCAGAAAATATTCCTAGTAAAAGTTTTCGTGGGATAAGCCACTACTATCTGAAATGATACGTGGTAAGGCAGATGAGGTTTTAAGTTGGTTGTATCCAACATTATCGTACTCAGATTACAAGTCTCGGTAGATCCTAAAGCGGTTAACAAGGCTTTCCTCTGGGAAGGGCAACTTTGGAGGACCTCCAAAGCAGACATTGCACAAGGGGTTTGTGATAAATATTCCACCACGGAGTAGTTCTAGGCAGCCCTTATGTTTGGGTTATGAGAAGATTTTTTGAATGCACCTTTGGGAATGCGTGTCATTGTTTCACCCAACGTCTTCTCAATTTGTAGAGGAAGAGATGGGAGTTCAGCTTCTTTACCCTTCTCAGAAGTGCTTGGTTTACTATAGTCATGCGCTCTAGTCAATATAAAATCATCACCCCTCACCATATATACGTTCGCGGATGCGGGGTTGTTCACAGGCGGAGGGGGTTCTTGGCTGCCCCCTTCCGTGCTTCCAGAGGCTTGGGTTAGATTTTGCCCATGTTGAAATGGATTGGTCAACACAGCAGGTTATTGTTGCATCACAAACTTTTGGGCTTCTACAAGTTGAGGACATAGATGGGTCGGGTGGTCTTCCACGCACAAGTTGCATGGATACCTCGCCTTCTGTTTCTTAGTGTTGTCCCCACCAACATTATCGGTAGGTTTTTTATCCCCCTTACCCTTCTTTCGTTGTTTTTTCTTTCATTCAGGCTGTTGGGTGGCCTTTGGGTTAGTCGATTGCACTGTGTGTACCTCCAAAGTTTTGGTAGGGGGAGCAACCAAAGTAGTAGTTTGGTTGGTCGTTGTGTGTTGTATAGATAAGTGTTGCAACTGCTTTGTCAATTTCTCAGTGGGCTTTGTTTGTGCTGAACCAACAATACCATCGGCATGTGGTCCATCTCTCTATCTAGTTTTATCAAGTATTGAGCGTGGTGCATCTGGCAAGATGTTGTATAATAAGCTGGACTGAGAATAGATGAGATCAAATTGTTGAGCCCTCATGATGGCATCTTCTTCGGAGAATAATCCCGACGTCATGATGTCTTTGGATAACTATAGGACCAAAGACTTAAGGAACCAATCAAGCAGGAATTCTAGTGGGACTGGCACCTTAATTAAACTCTTTCGATGTCTCCATTCTTGGATGTGATCAAAGATATGGTATGTTGTTGTCTATTCGAAATTGGCGAGAAGCTCTGTGCCAGCATCGTATCTCACAGGTCAATGCAAATGGTTTAGGAAATCCATCGCCAGTTCGCCAAAGGAAGAGTATCTTGAGTGATCGATCTCAATGTACCATTTCGCGGCGCTCCCAATGAGAGTACGTTGAAACAATTGCAACTATATGGAGTTGTCTTTCAACGAGTTGGATGAGCACCAAATATGGAAGGTAGTCACATGATCTCCTGGATCTTCGTTAGGCTTGGCTTCGAACTTTGGGATGTCCGAAGGAAACTTCGTCGGCATAGGAGGCCAACGTGGATCGTGACAGATAGGGTCATTCAACAACCTTGTCAAATCTGGCAAGTGCAAAGTCGTCAGGAAGGGTAGTTTGGGTTGTTGGTGATAACCTGGGGAAAAGGGGCATGGAGTTTGACTGGCACCAGGTTTCCAGGAAAAGTTTGGCTGCTGGCCCGGATTCTGGTAGAAGCCATGGCCCTGGCCAGCATATGGATTTTGCATATGTGGAGACATCATCAGCTTATTTCCAAAATAGGACATAGAAGGTTGGGCATGCATTACATTCGAAGGACTTTGGGAAGGGTTGCCCCATGTCAGTCCCATGGGGATAGGCATAGTAGTTTGTCCAAGGTTCCATTGATTATGGAAATAATTACCCCATATCGGCATTCCGGATGAGGGAACGGATCCTTGCCAAGAATTCCAAGGCCCTGATGAAGAAGAAGTTCCTAGGTTTTCCCCCTGTGCAAGAATAGTACCCTGCATAGGAATAGGTTGTCCAAAACAGGGATTTCCCCCAGTCAAGAAAGCGACTAACGAGAAGGCATTGTTACCAAATGTTCTGATCAAAGAAAACGGTGTCGAACCTATCAACATACTATGCGAAGGTGGTCCTTGACTCCCCGCTCCAAATAAACTATGGTGTGTAGGTTGCCTGGTAGATTGTTGATGTGAGCCACTGAGTGAAGGGGACGAAGGAGGTATATGACCTCCTCCATAAGGGAAAGCATTAAAAGGAGCAAGAGTTCCCCCCATGTGACCTTGTAGAGGAGCGCTAGAGATCCCTTCCCCCAGACCTGAAATCTGTAAAGTGGAGTAGGAAAGTACAAGACTTGTTCCCAAACTAAGCATCACGTATGAGAACGGAGGGTCTGTCGCACTTGGTGTGAAAGGGGTTGTGGCCACCACCAAATACCGGATCGATCCATTGTGTGATGTAGAAGCGGTCGAGACCATGGTGGCTCAAACTAGTGATGGTGGGTTAGGAGATGAAAACTCTCCTATGGTGACAACCATAGTGGGAATTGATGAATTCCCAGAAGGAGTAACAACATTTGTTTCCATTGTTGCATGCAACACTATCTAGCACTCGTAAAATTGAATTGGTACGATGAAGGGTGCCAAGAAATCAGTGGTTGGAGTTTCAACTGGGCCAAGAGTGTTCGCTCCAAGGTCCAAAATGGTCGATTCCTCCGGATGTTGGTTGGGCACAATTTCTTGTGACCCGGTCGCTTCAAAAGACCCTTGTTGGTCTAGCTTTCGCCTTAAAGGTGGCGGGGGTGGCTCCGGTGTAACCGGTGGCAGGCCAAGAAGCCTTCATGACCGGTGGAGATCGTGATCCTCCACTATGTGAGAAGATCAAAGACACTCTAGGATAGTCTAAACATTCAAAAGTAACACACACTAAAAAAGTCCCTATAAGATAAGACAGGAAAACACTAAATTAATTGGAAGAACAGTTACAACAACCAACACTAGAGAAACTTACCGGTGCAAGTGCAAATCAAAAATGGAAGCACCCTTCGGGTATACTCTAAAAAGTGTGGCCCGATGTATGTTCTAGGTACCGTGGTATACCCCCGCAGTCACGTGTGTATGTCCCTAAAAAATATAGGCAACTAGGTTGCCAGCGCACGAAAAGTCACCAGGAGGGTACAGTTGAAAGTCAATTAGACCACAATGAGCAGGGTATCGAGCCTGAAACCTGTCAAGGGTATCGAAAGTAAGTGGTTCATAAGACAACTGAGGACCCCAAACGGATTCGAGACCCACAAAGCCCTGTGGCAAATGCAATCGACCAAATCCCAAAACAAGCCCTCTATATGTATTCTCCACTACGATTGGTCCAGCTTTGGAGGGGTTAACTCCAATACCTTTCCGCACACGACCTCGTGTTTATCCCTTATGTTAGAGAGGGGTCCTAGATAAATTTCACGATACTAGACTTGGACACTCCCTAACTCAGACTCCAATGTTTGATTTTTATGGCCTTGAAGAGTTTCCTCTCCAACCTAATCCAAGGCCCTAATCCTGAACTAGTTGGTTAACCCTACAAACATAAAAGTCTAATAAATTTTAGATTTAGCATTAATTTTATGGCTTGTTTTACGTCAAGGAGTATTAAAGTGAAACTGATGATGTGTAAAAGATGAAAGTAAAAATGATTAAAAAGTTGGAAACAAAAACTTTCACTAAATGCAAAATTTCAACAACTTTTCAAAAAAAAAAAAATTCAAAATTTTCTAAGATTTTGTGGATAGAAAACTCAAAAAGAATTTCACTCGACTACGAGCTACTTATGATCTAATAAAACTACAAAAACTTATGAAATAAAATACTTTTCACTGGTTTATAATGCAAAATCACACTTTTCAACCAAATAAGAAAATGAAAGAGATTTTTTTTTATTTGAATGTTGATAAAGCAAAAAAGGAAAAACACCAACAAGTAAAAACCAAGAAAAACAATTTTGGCCTAATCGCAGATCGCAAAGAATCACTTCAAGAATTCACACACTAGCAACTTAAAAAAAAATGACTCTCACACTTGTCTAAAAACCTTAAAGAAAATTTTTTTAATGACAACTTTTTAAATGAGAAAAAGCAAGCTAAGACTAAGATTAATCCTAAGATATTGACTGCTAAGATAGAGATTCAAAAACCTGAGAGGTACAACTCTCATCAAAGGAAAGGATGATTGCCTTACCCTCAACAAAAACTATCCTGCACAAGCACGCTACTAACAATTCAATAGCAAGCGTGTGCACGTGAGCTGTGTAGAGCCAGAGGACATGTACACGCATGCTGGCCTTATACAGGTCGTGTGTATCTCTAAAACTCTTATAAAAACTAAAAACAGACAAACCAAACCAGGAAGAGACCATTGATATTGATAACCAGGATCTCCTGAAATCTTAGACACTCTTTTTAACAGAAAAAAGCAAACGATGAAAGGAAAATTTTCGTAAAACAAACCAATCTGAGATAAGACTACAAACAACCAAGACTCAGATAAAATTTTAGAAAACTCCTAAAACTGACTGATTATAATAGGGAAGAGGATGTATGCCTCAAAAAAATTTCTAGAATCTACATGCTACTGCTACTTCTTCAGCTAGCGTTCACACGTGGATTGTAAGAGAGTAGGGTGTGGGTACACACGTGCAGACCTTATGTAGGTCGCGTGTACCTATGTGGGTCTCGAAAAAACACAGTCAAGAAAACAACATAGAAAGCTGGTATGGAAAACTAGACTCTCTGCTAGCTCAGACCTTACAGAAACTAAAAAATAAAACAGGCAAGAAAACCAGTCTTTTAAAACTACCCAAAAAATAAATAAAATTCCAAGAACCCTAGAGACTCCCCAGTACGGTCACCAATTCTATTGTGAGGGAAATCTCCTTACGGACTAGCAAATAGGGTTAGACTTTGCATGTAGATATGACCTAGAGAAAATCTACTTTCTACCTTCATCCCCAGACTTAAATCCCATTTCTTTTCAGTAAATACATGGCCAAATCAACCTACCTTGTTCCAGGTGTTCGATGTCGATCCTCTTTCGTACTTGATTACTTGTTCACAGTTCTCCTTCCAAATCTGACCTGCATACAAGACAAGCAACGACTACACATGCATATTACCTATAGACTAACGGGTTAGAGATGCAAACATGTACTTAACAAACTATGAATAACTCATGAATTGGGACGGGAAAAGCATTTTCTTTATTACTTTGAATGAGTCAACTTACAAAAATTCGAAACCAGCCACTGCTCCACGAACCTGATCCTGGGCTCCTCTTCAACTGTCCTCCAACTTCTTTTCTTTGTATCTCTTCTGGCACAAGGAAGGATAAAGGGTTGGGACAATGGGAATATGCAAATGGGAAGAGTTTCTTTGCTATATTTTTCCTCTTCCAAATGGGACCCTTACCCCTTCTTTTATAGGCTAGAAGGAGCTAGGTATTTGGACGAACCCTCGGCCATGCATGGCCAGGAGTTTCAGTTAACTCACCCAAAGCTATGTGTTTCGTCGACAATTTCCTTTTTTCATGCTTTTGTCGGTCCACACGGGTTGTTTAAGGTCAGCCAGTGTGTACACGTGTGCAGTAATGGAGTAGGGCACGTGGGCCCTTATAAAAGAGGTTTTTTAAAGAGTTGTTCAGCAGTGCTTTGGAAAAGAAGGGATTTGAGATGGCTTGATGTCAGGTAAGCATGTGTGGTACAATTTAGGGTTATAACAACGTGGCACCACCCAGGGAGCACCACAAATCAGTTCAGTGGTGACAGGGTGAACCATGTCAGCATATGAGAAAGTGAATCAGCAGGCACCACATGGCCCAATCATGGGGCGACATGTGGCATCCCGATAATGCCCAATGTTATCCTGTGAATGATTTTGGTTTAAAAAAAATAATTGGTGGGTCCGCCAAATCTGGTGGACCACGCCAAATATATACAATCGTTGGTGGAATTACTAAGAGGACCGCTAAAATTAGAGGAGTTTTTAATTATGGATAAACATATATGTAACCACTACCAAAAACAGAGTACGTCGGGTTTGACCCCGAAACCTCTACCCAGAACAAAACCTTTAAAACTCCGCTCTAACCAACGTGCCAAGGGGTGTGCCTTGGAACATCTGCCTCATTTAATATTTAAGAATGTGTTTCGAGCCAGAGCTGGGGGGAAGGTGTGCGACCGTATTGTACAATCCAGCATGGATTTTGAGATAGATGTTATCATAATTGTTGGTGCAGAGGGCACAAAAATCAAGACAAGATTTCTCTTGGGCCTCGGAGTGCCAAAGTCGGATCGGATCATGGAGACGATCATTTTTGGGTAATTTGACGCCATGAATCCAATGGTGATTTTTGTTTTCTAATTTGAGCATTATTTATGGAGATTGGTTCCAGAATGAGGTATATTCATGTAGTTGCTAAATTCTTTTGCTGAGTTAATAAAAGAGCCTACCCATTTGAGAGAAGGACCCGGAGACGTAGTCCACCAGGGACGAACTCCGTTATCAAGTTTTTGTGTTCAGATCTGATTCTTATGTCTCTTCATTTATAAGTTTTCCCTTATTTAATGGTGCACATTAATTTATACTCATTTAATACAATTCTTTATAAGTCACGATGAAAATATCTTGGATCATAGATGCAGAGCCAGAGAAAAGGACCAAGTGGGACAAGACTACTCTTCAGGATGCAAAGGATCTTATTTGGGATCCAAATGATACTAGGAGGACTCAATCTGATTTCAAGGAGCCTCCTCTTGCACCCACTTCCACTAAATTGATGCCACCCAGACATCTTTTCTTGGTTTAGTCTTCAGATCCACAGTCTTATGGTGAGACTGCTGGAAATCCATTTTGGGAATCTTCCATGCAGGAGGAGTACAACTCCCTCCTCGAGAACTAGACTTGGGATCTGGTTCCCCTTCCCTTAGGAAGGAAACTTGTCAGGTGCAGATGGTTCTACAGGACCAAGAGCGCAGTCGATGGACAGGTTAGCAGATACAAAGTCAGGCTAGTTTCCAAAGGCTTTCAGCAAGTGCATGGCATTGACTATGATGAGACCTTCGCTCCAGTAGCGAATATGGATTCCATACATTTGGCACTTTCCATTGCGAGAGCCCAAGGATGGGAAGTCCATCATATGGACGTGAAGAATGCATTTCATCACAGTGATATCTCAGAGGAGATCTATGTGGAGTCACCCCACAAATTTATTTAGGATTCATATTTGGTATGTCGACTAAAGAAGTCTCTTTATGGCCTCAAGCAAGCTCTGAGGGAATGGTATGCCAAAATGGATTCCTACTTGTTGTCATGGAAATTTATATGTTGTAAGTCAGACCCAAATGTTTACATGATCAAGATGACTGATTCACTTCTAGTCCTAGTTTTGTATGTCGATGATTTGTTGATCATCGGTTGCTCGAATTCAACGATTGATATAGTCAAGAGGATTTTGCATGACAGATTATTAAAGACAAACATGGGTCCACTACATTTCTTCCTTAGACTCTAGATCAATCAAGATGCATCAAGAATCAAACTGTCTTAGGCCAAGTATGCATGATATCCCCTTGAGAGATTTCACAGCATATACTGCAAGTCTACCCTGACTCCTTTCCTATCAGGAGTCAGCCTTGAGGATGGCAAGGACACTCCACTGGTTGACAACACGCTGTACAAATAACTAGTGGGGAGCTTGTTGTATCTCACACACTCCAAACCAAACCTCTCCTATGCAGTTGGAGCAGTCTTTAGGTTCATGCAGGAGCCACATGAGCTACATTGGAAGTCTGCACAACGTATCCTTCAATACGTACAAGGAACCATCACATTTAGGATTCACTATGAAACAGATCCTACATTGGACCTCATTCGGTTCATTGGTTGTGAATGGGATGGCGATAGCATTGATCGCAAGTCCACATCTAGTTACTGACTCAGTTTTAGTTCTAGGCCTATCTATTGTTCAAGCAAAAAGCAGGTTGTTATTGATCTATCTTCAGCCGAGGCAGAGTACATAGGGGTAGTCAACATAACCATTCAGGCTATGTGGCTACAATATTTTCTCACTGAGTTGGGAATTCAGTTTCATCGATCGGTCGTCATCTAGTGTGACAACCAGAGCACTCTAAAGTTCTACAAAGAAACAGTTCTGAAGCAGTGGACGAAGCAAACAGAGATCCACATGCACTACTGTTGGATTACTGAGAGGGAGGGTGAATCAGTAATAGAGAAATATAATCCTTTTTAACCAGATAATCCAAGTGTTATGTCAATGTAGAACTATCATCCAATAATGAGAAATGAACAAATGAACAATCATACACATACACAGTACACCATTATTTTACATGGAAACCCAAAGCAGGAGAAAACCACAGAATGTTTTTTCTTATATGTCTTCAAGAATTACATTCATTGGAAGCACCAACTTCCTTTGTTTTCCAGCTGCAAATGGAAGGAGTCTCTAACCCCCTAGTTTCTCAGGCTACAACCTGAAGGAAGATCCAACTCCCCAATTATCTGGCTACAACCAGAAGGAGGCTACAATCCCCTATTTTCTCCAGCTACAACCAGAAGGTGGCTACAACCACCTGTCCTTTCCCTATCCAACCGCCATGAAGTAGAAGTAGAACGATGGAACCACTGTCACACTATCACTGTGATATATACCACTGTAAACCTATACCAATAAATCTGAACCATGCATCAACCATGCATCAACCTGTACCTCAACCTGTAATCAACCTGTACCATAAACAAGTGCATCAACCATGCGAATCAACTCATTTATGAACAAGTGCATCAACCATGCACCAACCTGCAATTCAAACAACCTCAGAATCAACTCTTATACTAGCAAAAAGTGCATCCAACTGCATGCACTGGCATGTGTACCCAATCATGTGTCAACTACTCATCAATATGTACCAACATCATCAACTATACACCTCATGTATAAAAGTTAACCATCAACTACTTTGTCTCAACCATGTACTCAACATGTACCTCAACCAAAATCCCTCATCAATTTCATCATCCAAATCTGATTTGTAGCTCTGTAATAGACCTAGTGTATATTATCACATTCCTGCAAACCTTCCTTAACTTTAACAGCAAGAGACTAGCATTCTCATCAAACTTTTCTTTAGTCTCACATGCCTAGTTTTGGATTAGTCAAAAACCTTAACTTGAAGTAATCATAACTTTGTACCTGTAATGTATAAAGATATGAAACTGATATACAATGTTCTTCAGTGTTTTTTGTCCAATCCCTCCAGGTGTCACTACTTGGAACCTCTCATAAAATGAATTATATCAAAAATGGCATACCTTGTTGAATTCTATCTTATTCTAGAGAGTGAACTTGTAGAGCGTTCCCCGCACGGAATATTTGTTGAATTGATCTGAAACTGTTACAAAGAATACTAAATATTGTACCCTAACAAACACATTTTGTCTCACTGAATTTGGATCTTTTATTAATAAGTTATGACATTTTTACCCGAAACACATATTTTTGACTAGTTTCAGGACTAGCCACAAACCCAATTTTCCATGGAGTATAAATCCCAAAATAAAACGACCCACAAGTTGAATGTTTTACCACGGATACTTGGATATTTTTTCTCAATGGAATAGCAATTTCACGATCTGAATCATTATAGAAAAGCAGTTATAGCGAAAATGGTGAGATGACCTATAAATAACATACCTTAGAAAGCACCATCAAAAGAATTTATCATTCTTTGCATTTCGGCCTTATTTTCTTCACCTTCCCTCAGAATTTTAGCTCAGATATCCTTGGTTACCTCAGAAACCTATATATATTCAATATGCTCAATTTTGATTAAAATGAGAGAGCCTTTCCTCTTATTTATACTCTCCAAGTAGCTTCCTTAAAAACATCTTCTAGGTCACTTTGCCCACTTTCATTATTTTAGGGTTAACCCACTTCTAATTTCTCCATTAAATTTATTATTGAAATAATTTATTTTTTATTCACTTTGAATTATAATACACTCATCACTTCACTTTATTATTTACCTTTTAAAAATCTCTTAAACCACTTTGACTACTTTGACCTTTTGGGCCTTCTAGATGACATATGAGGGTCCTCCAACTTCGTAAGGCCATAACTCTCAAACCGTGAGGATTTATGTGACATTCCACATACCACCAGAAATGGAATAACATGTATTATCCATCTAGAATAGTATTACCTTCAAATATAGCAAAAATCATATTGTTATCCATAAAAAAAAACTTGGGTCCATTACCCAAACCTGGGTTCTCCAACTTCACATGATCATAACTCTCTAACCGTGAGAACTTATGTGACGTTCTACATACCACCGGAAATGGCATGACAAGAAATATCCATCTAGGATAGTTTCCCTAACAAATTCATTGTTATTCATCTCATTATTCTACAATTAATCATGGGTTCTCTTACTCTGCAAAGCATCTTCCTGTGAGGGATTTCACCATAAGGGGATCACTTTGGAGTTCATCCATATTTACTTCTTATCAACCATGAAAAAAAAAATAATGAGTCATATTCACATCAAACAATATTGGGTCCATTACCCAAACCTTTGTGTTATGGGGCTTTCTTCAAGGGTTGACATCAATTACAACCAACCTTAATCAATAATCTCCCCCTTTCACATTGATGGAAACACTCTGATGCAATACTGAAATCATATCACTCATTATCACCCTAGAACCATGTCTCTATCCTCTGCATCTAATAAATATGCTCCCATGCCTCTGTCCTCTACATCTGATAAATCTCTCCCCCTTTTTCATCAATGGCAAAGGTATCTTTCCATCCGAGGTTGCTCCCCCTGACTGAATTGTCCTCTTATGGTGCTTCCTCGTGTACATCTAAGACATATAATATAAGCATTCAAAAAGAATTCATTTT
>SNQJ01S0117685.1:22242-39261 GCA_010110895.2 Picea sitchensis
TGAAACCATTGTTCACCAACTGCCACTCAGAAACAACCAACAACCAACCGCCAATGACACCAATGTTCACCAACCGTCACTCAGCAACAGACAACAGCCAATGCCAACACCAAAAACCAACAACACCACAGCCCACAGCCAACACCAACCGCCAGCAACACCATCATTCACCAATAGCACCAAGCCACCAGAGTTCACTTCCACTATCTGTAAAGTAACACGGGTTCGAAAGGTCGACTGTATATAAATTAGTTTTTCAGTCGAACTCCCTGCTGCTGGAGAAAAAAATTGGCTACCATTTTTTATTGCACAAAAGCCAAGGATGTCATTCGTGCGCCATTCAATTTGAAATTTAAGTTTTCGGTTGAAATATGTACCTTTTCGGTCGAAAGATGTATGTTTTTAGCCAAAAAAATGAAAACTTCAGGCGAAAAATTGTTTCTACCCATTTTTCCACCTCCATTCTCATGAATGTGTTACCCACCTTCATCATTTTGCCTGGTACCATTCACCAGTAACCCCTTTATGTGCAGTCCCATTTCCCCCCTGTCCCATCCCCATGGCCCACACTCGCAGCCAAGATTGGGAACAATGTCTCACTTCCTTAGATAAAGCTAATGAACAAACCTAGATTGATATTTCTTCCATTACTTCCAGTATTGTTAACCTCAACTCTTGATTTTCTCCGCTCGAATCACTTCCCACATCCATCACTCAATTGACCTCCACGTGTCAAAAATGCTAGGATGCAGTGAACAATTTAAACGCCTTGTTTAAGCCCACCCCATATCCTTTCTCTTCTTCCACACCTTATAACCCTGAAGGTATTGAATCCTCCCATTCCACCTCTTTTCCTTCCAACCACTTTCAACGGGACCTACATCCCCCTCGCGTGGAGGTGAAAAAATTTGATGGCTCGAATCCCACAGTCTAGGTCACTCAAATTGAATATTATTTTTCTTTGTACAACATTACTGGTGAGTTGGCCAAACTCATTTATGGTTTTCTCCAACTAGATTTGAAACGTTGGCAATGGAGAAAAAATTCTCATTGAGGGTATGTGGCTTGGACACAATTTGTTGCAGAGCTTTATGAATTCTTTGACACTAACACACACCATTTAGTCCATTTGACCAAGTTGAAACAATCTAGCATAGTAGAAGACTTTATACCTTCTTTTGAGCACTTGGATTTCTGCACGGAGGGCATGTCTAATATTTTTTTTCCAGGAATACTTTATCAGTGGCCTCAAGGATGAGATTCGTGCCCATGTCCTCATGGATCTCCCTCAGAGTTGAGTGGAAGCTACTAAAATATCTAAGGAAGAACAACATTTTGTCTCTTCTCAAACCAGAAAACCATCCTTTCTTCCCTTCCCTAAACCCACCACTCCAACCCCTCCTTCCACTCCACTGAAGATCCAGAAATTGACCCGGGAAGAAATGGTTGAACGCCACTCAAGGGTCTTTGTTATAATTGTGATGACAAATATTTTATGGGGCACAAGTGTAAGGAACAAAATCATTTTATGGCTATCTCTAAGGATGTTTCGGAAGAAGCGGTCGAAGCCCCCCCTGTGGTCGAGTAACTAGAACCAACTGATATTACTCCTCCCTCGAACCCCCTAGAAGTTGAACTAGTCATTTCATTGAATGCTCTCACTATCTTCTCTGCTCCCCAAACCCTCAAGCCAATTGGTTACATTAAGCATCAGAAGGTCATCATCCTCATTGACGGTGGCAGCACACATAATTTTATTCATCGTTGCATCACCCAAGAAACTAATTGTTATATTCGTGCAGTCAACGACATTCAAATCATGATTGCCAATGGAGGTTCCATGAAATGTGGGGGGCATTGTGAAAATGTGTGTCTCCAAATTGGTCAGTACCACATGAAATATCATATGTTTTCTATCGACATTGGTGGTTGCGACATTGTTCTTGGTGCATAATGGTTACGTACTCTTGGTCCCATCCTCGTGGATTTTAAGGAATTAACCATGCAATTCATCCAAGAGGGCCAACAATATAAGTTCCAAGGCATCACCGACAGCTCACCTAAAATCATTAGTTCCCATCGCATGAAAAAACTCCTCAAGAAAGGTCATTCTGGCATTATTACACAACTCCATTCCATTCATGCCACTGAGACACCCTTTGTGCATCCTGACCTCCAAGTCATCATCTCCAAACATCTAGATATTTTTTCCACTCCCCATGGACTTCCCCCTTCCTGTGGTGTTCATGATCATTCCACTCCCCTAGTACCCGACAACCTTCCTCCCAATGTTCACCCTTATCGTCATCCCTTTGCAAAAAAAATGAAATTGAGAAAATTGTTCAAGAATTGCTCGCCACGGGTGTTATCCATCCTAGCACCAGCCCCTACTCTTCTCCTATGGTCATGGTACTTAAGAAAGAAGGCTCTTGGCGGATGTTTCCTAAATTTCGCACCCTCAACAAACTCACCATCAAATACAAATTTCCCATCATTGTCATTAATTATCTCTTGGATGAATTAAGTAGTGCCTAATTCTTTACTAAACTTGATCTTTGTTCTAGCTACCACCGGATACGTATGAAAGAGGAAGACATTCCTCAGACTTCTTTTTGAACTCATGAGGGCCACTATGAGTTCTTGGTCATGCCCTTTGGCTTGTGTAATGCTCCCTTCACTTTCTAGAGCCTCATGAATCATGTCTTCCATCCTTTTCTCTGTCATTTTGTCTTAGTTTTATTTGATGATATTCTCATCTATAGTAAAACATGGAAAACCCATCTTGCCCATGTGGATCAAGTTCTTCATCTACTCTCTCAACACCAACTTTTCCTCAAACAATCTAAATGTGATTTTGGAGCATTGGAAATGGAGTACTTGAGTCATATTGTTGGCAAGGATGGTGTCAGGGTGAATCCTAAGAAAATTGAAGCTATGAAGGATTGGCCTCATCCCAAAAATTTCAAGAACTTGTGTGGGTTTCTCGGTTTAACAGACTATTATTGCAGGTTTGTTAATAATTATGGAAAAATTGTTTCCCTCTCACTCCTCTCCTTAAAAATAATGCTTTCATTTGGAATCCAACAGCTGATCACTCCTTCCAAGCCTTAAAAGAGACTATGTGCACTACTCGTGTCCTAGCCCTTCCTGACTTCAGAAAGACCTTTGTCCTGGAATGTGATTCTTCAGGGAAAGGAAATGGCGTCATCCTTATGCAAGATGGTTGACCTTTGGCCTTCACTTGCAAAAACATTTTGGAGCACCATTTGGGCCAATCAATATATGAAAAGGAAATGATGGCCATTTTGCATGTTGTGGATCTCCGACGCCCTTATCTATTCGGGAAATGCTTCCAAATTAAGACAAATCATCAGGGCCTCAAGTATTTTCTGGAGCAATGAATTTCATCCCTAGAGCAACAAAAATGGGTGACCAAGCTATTTGGATATGATTATGAGATCATTTACAATAAAGGAAAAGACAATGTGGTTGCATACACTATTTCAAGGAAATATGAAGATGAAGGGTCCCTCTTTTCTCTATCCTTCATTGTACCAGATTGGCTCCAAGCTATTCACCAGGAATGGCTGCAAGATCCCTAAATTCCACGTTTGATCCAACAATTGCAAGACAATTCTCTCATTTCTCCAAAGTACACTTGGAAAAATGAAGAGATTCTCTACAAAGGCCATATGTATTTAAGAAAACAGTCACAACTTAAATCCACAGTGTTTTATGAGCTTCATGCTACACCCACAACTGGGCATTCTGGGCTTACCAAAACCTATGACAGGGTCAAACTTTATTTTTTCTGAGATGGTATGAAGCAGTACATCTGCACCTTTGTAGTGGAATGTGATGTATGTCAACACAACAAGGGAGAAACATTCAAAGCCCTAGGCACACTACAATTGCTTCCTATTCCACCAGCTATTTGGAGGGATATTTCTATTGATTTCATTGTTGACCTACCTAAATCAGGAAATAAATCCGTCATCATGGTGGTCATTGATCGTCTTTCCAAATATGCTCATTTTTTTGCTCTTCAACACCCATCACTACATCCATACTGGCTCAACTTTTCATGGATAGTATCTTCAAGCTTCATGGCATGCCTCATTCCATTGTCTCTGAACGAGATCCCACTTTCACCAACAATTTTTGGCAAGAATTGTTTAGGGAACCCAACTGCATGTTAGCAAAACCAAACATCCCTAGACTAATGGTCAAATTGAAGTTGTCAACAGGTGTTTGGAAACATATTTGAGGTGTTTTTCATATGAGAGGCAAAATTAGTGGGCTCAATGGTTACCCCTAGTTGAATGGTGGTACAACACTTCTTATCATACAACTACTCGCATGACTCCTTTTGAAGCAGTATATGGACAAAATTCGCCTTAAGTTCTCTCATACATGCTCGATGTCTCAAAGGTCCAGGTAGTTGACCAAATTCTTATAGTTCGAGAGGCTATTCTCCATACCCTCAAAGAGAATTTGGTCATGGCTCAAAATCGCATGAAGCAACAAGCATATCAAGGTCACCTAGAACGTCAATTTGATGAAGGGGACCAGGTGTTTCTTCGACTACAACCTTATAACCAGAATTCACTCAAGGTTGACCATTGTCAGAAACTGGTACCCAAATTTGATGGTCCTTATACAGTTATTAAGCATGTGGGATAGGTGGCCTATCAGTTAGCTTTGCCCAGTCATTCTAAGCTCCATCATGTTTTTTGTGTCTCTTGCTTAAAGAAGGTGATTTTAACTAAGTACCAAACTCAAACCATTCTTCCTGAGTTGGATGAAGAAGGATCCATCTGGTTGCAACCACAAGCAGTCTTGGACCAATGTGAGCGTCGTCTCCGTCAGCACATCATCAAGAAGTGTTAGTACATTGGAAAGATACAACTTCAGTAGATGCCACCTGGGAGCCAACTACCATTCTACAACAATTTCCTCATCTCGAGCCTTGAGGACAAGGTTGTTTTTTAAGGGGGAGGGCATGTTAGGGACCTAACCTCCTTAACCCCTCACGTAGGTAGAATGATATATTTTCCATGTAATAAAGGCCAATATTAATAAGGCCTAGTAATAAGGAAGAATAAGTTAAATGTAAGAAGACCTAATAGAAGCTTCTTCTTCTAGAAGATATTCCTCTAGATTATTCTTTTGGTATATATATTTAGTATAAATAGGAATCGAGGGCATGTGAAGTCTTTGTCTTGAGAATTATTGTAATATAGTGTTTCTTTGTTGGAGGTTTCCCCCTCGAAGAGGCAAGTGAACATTGTTTCCTATCAATAAAGGTATTATTTTGGTGTTGTGATTTCATATATTGTGTTGTTCCGTTGTTATTCTCTGTAATATTTTTGTTTCGGCTATTATAATAGATCTAGTACATTACATTCGAGAAGCCCTTGAAATCGAAAAACACCTTAACAACTTTAACCGCAAACATGACTATAAGCTTAGCCATTCATGGAAACCTGCTATTTATCACCTTAACCATTAGACATCTAGATTTGAGACCCCCTCCCTCCTTCTTGGTTAACCAATCTCTTACTAGTTCCTACCTGCTCCTCTTTCCTCCTTCTTCTGAATTTGTTTTCTACCGCTTCTCTTTACTTTGTCACCTGCATCCTGTAATCACGCCCTTAACCTAATATTTAATTCTTTCGCTCCTCTCATTCTTATCACCTCTATTTCCTTTACTCTCCTAACCTATTACACCCTGCAACTTTATATCCTTTTATTAAACTAGTCTATCTCTCTCTTTAATTACTTTAACTTTGTCTAATTTATCTCTCTTTTTAATAACCTTGACTTTGACAAAAATTTCTCTCCATAATTTTTATCTTCTTCCTTTTCATATCATTTTCCTATTTGATTTTTCCTAATTGAATAATTTAATCGTTAATTCCTTGGCATTTCACAACTGTTACTTTACTTTATTTCATTTAATGTATTCTAATCTTCCTCTTTGACCTCTCTCTCTCTCTTCTTTCCTCCTTCTTCCTAATTTGTTTTCTTACCGCTTTTTATACTTTGTCACCCTGCATCCCTAATCACGCCTTAACCTAATATTTACCCTTTTCAGCTTCCTCCTATGGTATTCTCTTATCACCTCTATTTCCTTTACTCTCCTAACCTATTACACCCTGCAACTTTATATCCTTTTATTAAACTAGTCTATCTCTCTCTTTAATTACTTTAACTTTGTCTAATTTATCTCTTTTTTTTAATAACATTGACTTTGACAAAAAATTCTCCTAATTTTTTATCTTCTTCCTTTTCATATCATTTTCCTATTTGATTTTTCCTAATTGAATAATTTAATCGTTAATTCCTTGGCATTTCACAACTGTTACTTTACTTTTATTTCTATTTTAATGTATCTTTTGAAACCTTCCCTTTGACCTCTATATATATATATATATATATATATATATATATATATATATATATATATATATATATTAACAAAACTGCAAATTGTATTATGTGTGTGGATGAATCCACTGGTTTTACATTAAAAAAGGTCTATACAGATCGTCTAGATTTCCCCCTTAAGGGGAGGTTTTTACAAAAGTGGGTATTGACGTGGAGTTTAGAGCGCCCCCCTTGATTTTCAAAAGTTTTATATGTTGAATTTCCTGGGTAGCTCCGACAAAAGGTACCACTGATATATATTATTCGACAAAACATACAAGAATTTCGGTCTTAGTTACCCTTTTCAGCTTTTATATGCTACATGTTTGACCTGATTTCTGGAAGAGGGTCGTTCAGGTCAGGGACTTGATTGACAGAATTCGAGTAAACATTCCTTGAATGTCCCTGTTGGTCACCCGGATTGCTTGGAGGAGCTTGCGAAATGTCGAGTTGGTCTAGTCTTTGCTGCAACATCTCGATCTTCAGGTGGTTGACTTTAATCTGACTGCGTTGGGCATCTCTCTCATCTTGGAGTTTACCAATCAAGAATCTATGTTGGGATAAGGTTTCCAGCTTGAATTCCTAGTTGGCGCTCATAGTGCCCATTTGAACTCTGAGACTGCTGCATCCGCCACAATCCACTTCCCAGTCGTCCTCTGGCCAACTTTCTGAGTCCTCCTAAGCTGTGTTTTCTTGTTGCATTGCACCGTTTGCTGAGGATTGACCGGGCCTGGCCGTTTCTTGAAGATTATGCATGGAGAAAAGGGAAAGCCACGAACAGGAAAGGGAGGTGGTAGCTTGCAGGGAGGAAGGCGAAAGGAAAACTTGAAAGGTCGAGGGAGGTCGTCGAGGCGTGGGGTAAACTGAGAGGTCAAAGGTCTTCAAAGAATTCAAGGGAGTCTGGAAATTCTGAGGTTGGATAAAAGAGGACTTCACGGGGCCATGGAGAATCTCTTGGCTAAACAGAGCTCTGAGGGGGGGTGGAAGGAGAGTCTCGTGAGACGAGAAGCAGAGCTCATAGCGAGAATACTGAGTCATCCAATGTGCTCTTTTTAGCAGGCGACAAACATACCGCGAGGGTGATGGGAGAGAGAGAGGATAAATAGCAGTTGGTCCAGGGAGCACAAGCAAGAAGATGGGAGTTCCCACAAGATCCATAAACCGAGCAAGGACGACGACGTGGTTTCTAATAAAAGGTAGAGAGTACTTACCTACGAGTTCGTGGGAGGCTCCCTGCGAACTGTTCCATCTGAAGCCATGGACACGAGAGTGGAGGTGTGGCTGACGTCAAGGGAGCTGCTACGTTGTGGAAGCTGAGAGTTTTGTACCACTACCATGAACCTTTGAGGTTGGATGACAGGTTTTCCCATGCGAACCAGAGAATTACCACCCTTCGTGATGATGGCGTTAGGTTCGTTAGTCGTCGATTTATCTCGGGCAGAGGGAACTCGTGATGTATGCCACCTGGTTAACCCGGGTACACCTTGCTCCAAGTGGACATCTGCCAGCATCCCCCTTGCATTGTTGGAGCTGCTCACCCATTCACCCGAAGGGCCCATTCTCGACTTCACGGATAAGCCCCCAACCCTCTTGTCCCTTTTGGGGGAGCGGAATCCTTTCCTGCGCATGTGTCCGTGATTTTTGTTTGGAACCATGGAGTGGTGCCTTATTGCATCGGTATTCTCCCAATAAAAAATGATCATTAGTAGAGGGGTTCTAGGGTTAATACCCCATCTATACTTAAGGTGCCTGGCTTTGCCCCTATTTCTACATTGGCCATTTTGTTAGCTTCAGTGTTATTTCCCCTTAATATGTGGTAGAAGGTGGTTTTAATGTCTCGGGAGACCATCCTAATTCTCTCCATGATTTTCTTTAAGCTTGGGTCTCTAGAGTTTGCTCCCTATATCATCATTCTTATTATGGCTTTGGAGTCCCCTAGGACTACAAGCTCTTGGATTTCATTAGACTGGGAGAGTTGTACTCCTTTTAGCAATGTGTAGGCCTCGGCTTTATTGTTAGTTTTCATCCCCAGATTCTAGTGGTATCTTAAGACTTTTTTCCCTCTAGGTTAGAAGAGAACCCCCCCCGCACGCCTGCCTCCCCTAGGTTTCCCTTTGAAGATCCATAAAAATAGAGGGTATGGGATTTTTTCTTTTGGATCCAAGGTTCTATGTTGAGAATACTGTGAAGCTGCCAGCTTGATCTGTTTGTTGTTTTGGTGTGCTTAGAGATCCTAAGATTGAAGCTTGCCATCCAGTCTTTTTCTCGAGCGGTCCATTTGGTTGGGTCCTCTATTTTTAGAGATTTTGAATTCATGGATTCTGAGAGTAACTGTTTCTCTTTAGCAACGACTGTTTGAGGAGGGGAAATTGTCCCATGGAAAAAAAAATATTCTCGTTAACCAAATCTGCCAGCAAATAAAATTTGGCATTGCCCTCCAAATTCGTTTCAGTATTGGCTTGTCCTTGAAGGATCCCCAATAGTATTTGTCCCAATTTCCCAGGCTGGGGTGGGGAGAAGAGGGCCATCTTATATTTCTAGCAAGATCCCCAAAGGTTGAGTTCCAGATCATTTTCACAAAAGGGCAGTTCCAAAATAAATGGAAAATGTTTTCTTGACTATTTTGGCAAAGAGGACAGATGAAGGGACCATGGAAGCCTATTTTTGTGAGATTTTCCCCTGTTAAGATTTTCTCATGCACTAGGGTCCAGGTGAAGAAGTTGATTTTGGGGAGGGAGTCCTGGTTCCAGACATTATTCCATTTTGCTAAGTTTTGTTGTTCTCTCGTGGAATCGAGGATCTTATTGTAACCTTATTTAACTGAGTACCCTTTGTCCCCCCAACCCCTGTTGTCTGGAGAGATGTTGAGGATGGGGGTTGCCCATTTCAAAAGAGAGATCAGGCGGTGAGCCTGAGTTGTCAGGTGTTGAGGAACACACCCCAAATTCTAGTCCCTCTAGCTGCCATTGTTGTTCCAGGTTGAGATGTCATACATGGTGAACTTGATTGAGCCTATCATCCATCATTTTAGCTCTGTGAGACCTTCATCACAGGGGTTGAAATCCACCCTAAAGATTTGGTCCTACCAAATTCTAATTGTTTTTCCATTGCCAGGGATCCAGGAAAGGTGTTCTTTGAAGAACAGGACAACGACCTTTATTAATTTCCAGATTTGAGAACCTGTTTGTAGGGCTTGTGGATTGTCCATACACCTTTTTCTTTTACCAAGTCTGTACTTTTTGATGAGGGTCATCTTCCACCAGTCATTATCTCATGTAACTAACCTCTAGAGGTGTTTAGCTCCCATTATTGAATTGGTGATTTCGGGGTCCCTAACTCCAAGACCGCCCCTTTTCTTGGGTAGGGTGATTGTTTCCCAGTTGACCAAGTGGATTTTTTTGTGGTTGGATTTCCCCCTTTGCCAAAGGAATTTACGAATGAGTTGGGCCATCTCTTTTAAGATTCCCTTTGGGGCTAGGAGTGTAGAGAATTGATACAACAGGAGGGCCGAGAGAACATATTTGATCAGCACTACCCTTCCTGCTGGATTGAGCCACCTTGATCCCCATGTTTCCATCTTTTCCTTAACCTTTTGGATGAAATGGTGCCAAAAATCACCAGGGAGTGCTTTGATGCAGAGGGGGAGGCCTAGGTATTTGAAGGATTTCTAGTCTTGGGTAATGGTGAAACCCATGATTTGAGCAATTCTCGCTCTGATGATTACCAAGACATTCCAGGTATAAATTTGACATTTTTCTTTGTTCAGGAGTCCTCCTGAAACTAGAAGGAAGGTATCCAGGACTTGGAGGATTCTTCTGACCAAAGTTTTTTAGACTCCACTCAGGAGGATTGTGTTGTCTACAAATTGAGAGTGGTTCAGTCTTTTGACTCCTTGAGCGATTTTTAGTCCTGGGATATTGCCAATTGTTCTTTCACATTCAAGATTTTTGTTTAGAGATTCTTCCATGATCACAAATAACAAGGGGGAAAGGGGGAAGCCATACCTTAGACCCCTAGACGCCTTGAAGAAAGGACCCGGTCTTCCATCAAGGAGGGGTGTTATCTAGGGAGAGGCAATACATGAGTGGATCCAGTCCATGAAGCTTTGACTGAAGCCAACTTTTCTCATAACCTTGAAAAGGAAATTATGTTCCACTTTGTAAAAGGCGTTGGCCATGTCTAGTTTTATAGCCATTCATGAGTCCCCTCGGGAGCTACTGGTATTGATTGCCTCTTGGACCAGGATGACATTATCCCAAATCCGGTGACCCGCTACAAAGCCTCCTTGGTTTGGCAGGATTAGCGAGCTAAGAAGGGGGTTTAGTTTGTTTGCAATAATTCTGGAGAGGATTTTGTAGGAAATATTACATAGGGAGATGGGCCAGAAGCGGTTTAGAGAGGAGGCTCTCGGATCCTTTGGGAGGAGAGCTAGGAAAGAAGAGTTAGTTTCTCCTCCCAACTTTTTAACCTTGAGCACGAAACACACCCTTCTTATGAAGTCTTTTTTGATGATATGCCAAATTTTTTTATAAAAATGTAGTGTGAAGCCGTCTGGACCTGGGGCTTTGTCGTCTTGGAATTGATTCATAGCTCTTAAGATTTCTACTTCTTCAATGGGTCTGTCGAGGTGGACATTATCAGCCTTAGTGATCTTTCTGGGAATGTGTTGGAGAAAGACTTCAATTAGTTGATCCTCCTCCTTGCTAGAGGTGGTGTGCAGATTTTGGAAATGTGAGGAGGCATGTTGCTTGATTTGGGTGAAATCCTTTAGGATTTCACCATCGGGGGTTTTGAGTTCTGATATTTGATTAGACCAATTCTTGACTTTGTCTTGGTTGTGGAAGAAATACGTGTTTTTGTCTCCTACTTTCAACCAGAGATTCCTGGATTTTAGGCGCCAAGCAATTTCTTCTTCAGCTAGAGCTTGTAGGTACTCTTTGTGGAGTTTTTTCTCTTGAATGAGGAGGTTTTGTTGAATCTCTATAGTTTCCATTTCTTCTTGTAGAGATTCCAGCTGAAAAATTTTGTCTTTTTCTTTGCTTTGTGAATATTTTTTAGTCCAGCTCTTTAAGAGATCCTTTACTAATTTTATCTTATGCTCCCATATGTGATTTGGCGAACTTGTGATCCACTGGTTCCACAATTGGGAAATGGATTGGACAAGCTCAGGGCAGCCCAGCCAGAAGGGGTTGAGTTTGAAGGAGTTGGGCCCCAGTTCTTTTGAGCTTTGAAGGCCAATCTTATGGGACGGTGATCCAAGCCCGCCCAGGGAAGATTTGTAGAGCACGATTTGGCAGGGAGGGACAACAGCGAGATGTTGATCAGAAATCTATTTAATCTTGTGGTTATGTGCCTAGGCCTTGCTCTTCTATTGTTCCAAGTGTACATTCCCTTATTCAAGGGAACATCAAAGAGATCCAGGTCCGAGATATGGTCCTCCAACCTTTCCCGTAATTGATCCCTTACTACCGAACCCCCTCTCTTTTCCTTTGAGGCTCTGGTTGTATTGAGGTCACCTGCAATAATAAGATTATGGGGAAGGTTTTCTTTAGTGAGGTCCAATAGGGACTGCCAGCATTCATTTTTGTCATTATAGTTGTTTGGCATATAAACATTGATTATGGAGTATTGCATACCTGAGTCTTTATTAAGAAGGTTTACCATTAGCCAGAATTGGGTTTTCACCTGATCTTTTATGTCGAATTCTTCGGTCTTCCAGAAAGTTCTGATTCCGCCTGAAGCCCCTCTGGAGTTTACTGCACACCCATTGCATTTGCTCCATATTTTTTGCAGGTCTTTGAGAGTTTCCTGCTCCCTCATTTTCATCTCCTGGATCATGAGGATTGAATGTTTTTCTGCTTGTATCAATTTTTTGACTTCTTCTTTCTTGAGTTTACTTCCTAATCCCCTACAATTCCAGGAGACGATTTTCATCATTTATCGGATTGTTTTGATGCCCCCCCTCTTGAGGGTTGTGAAGTTGCTCCCTTATGTTGGGCTGCCTTGTTTTTCCCAGATTTCCCATCTTTCTTTAGAGTCTCCTCGATTGTTTTTTGTATGCCCAATTCCTTTTCTCTATCTGTTGTCAATTCTCTTTTATTTCTGTGTGATTTTCTTCCAGGCTTCCTGCCGATCGTTGGTTGAGTTAATTCCAAATCAGAGTCGTTTTCTGAGGAGTCTTGTCTCTCTTCTTCTGTCGTTTCTGGGTTTTCCATGGCATGGATGGGGAGAGATTTTGAGGAGTCTTCACTTAGATCCAAGACTTCTTTTTCCTTTACTGAACCTGTATCACTTCCTTTTCCTTCCTCTTCTTGTCCCTTACCGCTGTCTCTTCCTGGGATTCCCTGATTTCTTCGACATTGCCATCAAGGTGGAGCTCTGCATATCGATTGTGGCTTTATTCTCCCTTTTGAGGGGAACCTGGTCTTGTTTCTTTTGGATCTGGATGTTTTTCTCTTTGGTTTTGAGTAGGGATGGATTAGGTTTTCGCATTTTCTTTTTTCCTCTTTGGCTGCTGCCAATGGTCTTGTTTGGGATCTTGGTTCTGCATGTCTTTGGCCTGGGGGCAGGATTTGGCAAAATGTCCATATTCATGACAAGTTTTACATTTGAAGGGGATTTGCTCATAGTCTACTTGTTGGATGTAGGACCAGTTGTCCAAGTTCAGTTGTATTGCTTCAGAGAGACCTTTTTCCAGATCTACTTCTACACAAAGTTTGGCACAGGCCTGAAGGCCTTCCTGTGGTTCAGCATGATCAGTGTACTTGCTGAGGGTGTTTCCTATGTTTCTAATGGTTTCATCATTCGAGCAGTGAAGGGGTAGGAAGGGAATCCTCACCCATGCTAGGACTGCTGAGGGAATATCATTCTCTGGGCTGAAGTCATGGGTCCATTTGTTTGGGTACATTCCTCTGGCCCCGATGAAGTAAGAACCGCTTCGAAAGATCAGATCTCTATCCTCTCTTTTTTTCAAACAGAAAGGCAAAGAATCCCTTACCGCAGAAGGATGTTGACAATTGTCCCTTGATCAGTTTGCTTCCAACCAGATGTGCATGGCTTTTGGGAAGGCCACGACCCTGTAAATTGGCCGATTAAACCTCTATCTGCGAGTCTGAGAGCCAAAGCTCATGTTGAAGGAGAGAATACTGCTACCTCAGGGATTTCAGCAGCCTTTTTTATGAAATGTGAGAGAGGGGACTTGGGAGCTTTAGCATAAGACGAGATGAGGGCTTGGAAGGCCTGCAGGTCTAGGGACGAGGATCCCGAGGGAGGATCCCCTCCTTTAGAGGGTGCCATTAAAGCACGTACGCAAGCATTGAAACCCTAGAGCCGTTTTTTGCAGAGTGGTAGCATAAGAAGACAAATGTTTGACTATAAACAAAAAGGGGTGGAGGGTGCAACACTAGGACTTCATGAGAGGTCACCCATCTCAGTTCTACTCTATCACAAGCACGCTTAACTGTGGAGTTCTGATGGGATCCGATGCATTAACACTAGTATGATCGCACCCTTTGACCTCTATATTATTAAACTCTTTTTTTATAAATTTTTAACTCTCTTTAATCATTTAATTACTTATTCTATTTTTATTTTTATTTTACTATTTAATCATTTAATTACTTATTCTAATTTTTTATTATTTTATTATTTTATTATTCTTAATGAATACTTTAATCTTCTATTATCATCTTGTATGATTATTTTAATTCTACCATCACTACAACCTAACCCCATTTAATACTTAAGTTATTATTTTATTATTTTTACCTCATTTAACCATCTATATTACCCTTATTGTTGGACGTTTCAAAACTCCACACACTTTTTTGATCTAGAAATTTCTCTAACAAAACAAATATGATTGTGTAGAAAGCTAATTAAATATAACAAATTCAAATGTGATTATTTAAAAGACTTATTAAACATAATAAATTAAAATATGATGTAAAAAACTTATTAAACACAATAAGTTGAATCTTCAAATAACAATATAACTTTTTATCAAACCTAATTGATTTATTGACTTAAGGATCATAAATTCTAATAATTTCCCTATATGAGATTAGATTGTACTCAAATCAAATTCTCTAATATTATATTGTCATTTTTAAAAAATAAATGGGATTCAACCTAGTTATCCTATCCTTTTATGATAGCTTTTTTGTTAACAAATACATTCCAAGCAAAATATATACATCCTCTATTGATTGTGCCTTCCAAGATTCATTAATGTTTAGTGAGTAGAAAAGCCTTAACATTTTTTATTCTAATATATTTTGTTAATAGTGAGTTTTTGGTTTAAGTGTCAATTATAATCTTTAAATTAATAATCACTCATATAAATTATTAATCACCTAGTTAATAGTACTTAGCTGTTAAGTTAAAAAAATATATTTTCTTTCTCATTAAGAAAATATATATGATTTATATATAATAAGAATTTCTTTAAAATATATTTGGTATTCATTTTCAATCACTCTGCCCACACTTATTTGTATTTTTTTATTTTCCTCTGATATATCTTTTTGTTAAAATATATATGAGTTTATATATATATAATAAGAATTTCCTTAATATGTATATGATTCTTTGAACATATAAAATTTGTTATTTATATAAATATATTCATTTTCAATCACTCTGCCAACTCTTATTTTGTATTTTTTATTTTTCTATGTGATGAAATTTTTGTAATAAAATTTTATGAGTATATACATATAATAAGAATTTCCTTAATATGTATCTGATTCTTTGGACATATAAAATTTGTTATTTATATAAATATATTCATTTTCAATCACTCTGCCGATTCTTATTTTGTATTTTTTCTTTTTATCTGTGATGAAATTTTATCTCATTGTAATGAAATTTTATGAATTTATACATATAATAAGAATTTCTTTAATATGTATCTGATTCTTTGAAAATATAAAATTTGTTATTTATATAAATATATTCATTTTCAATCACTCTCTGCCCACTCTAATTTTGTATTTTTTATTGCCCACTCTTATTTTGTATTTTTTATTTTCCTCTGATATATCTCTTTGTAATGAAATTTTAATCGATAAACAAAAACGAGGCGGTTCCTTGATTTTAAAAGCATGAACATCGAGGCTTGGCTTATGACGACCTATGACTTATGAGTCATCAAAGGCTGCTCTGAACAAATATAGATTTCACTCCCTATATACTCTGCCAGATCATTGTCTCCTACTTTTACGACTCCTTCCTGTACTCCAGATCCAGTTATACAACACTGAATTTTTGCAGACCCATTTCCTATCTGTTTTAGTCCTTCATGGTATACTGTCATACGATAGCTTGAAACCTGATCCATTTCTTCTATAGAAACACTCGCCATTTCCTGCGTCCTACTCCTACCCACCTTCCAAACACCCAACTGGATTAAGTTCGGGAAGGAAAGAAGATGAGCAGCAGCAGCAGCATTAGTAATGAGCAATTTGAAACCTTCGTAATTGTGGGTGGTGGAATTGCAGGGCTTGCCACTGCAGTTGCCCTCGAGAGGTACTTAATTTCTTCTTCTGTTTATCTCCCTGCAACTTTTTATCCATTCAGCAAACATGGGTCCATGGGATCATGAAAATAATCAATTATGCTCTTAGCTTTGAGATCTCTGACACTGCTAACGATCCATGGGTTAACGATCCATACCCATATGTAAAAGATGCAGTTCCATCGCCCCAGGCACTTTGTTGTTCTCCAGTCTGGTGTTTTGGTTAAAATTCCATGTCCATCAGTAAAGGTTAAAGGTTATGAGTTCCATCTCACCCAAACAGTCTTTCTTGATTGTGATCCCCCAGCAGTCTTTCTTGATTGTGACAACACCATACAGAATTAGTTTATGATTGTGACCTGGATACCTTGCCGAACACCCAAGTCTGGTGTTTTGGTTAAGATCCATATCCACAAGTAGGTTATGAATTCGCTGTGCCTTAGAGGTCTGAGTAACAATTTCGCTCATAAATCTGTCAGAACTAGTTCTTGTAATGTTTTGATCAGTGTTACTGGTTTCTCTGTTGACTCCAGAGTTCATCTCTGTTCTTTCAGAAAACCAAGTCAAATCAGCTCATCCAATTCCTACTCACCATTTTGACTTGGAAATATGATTCAGACTTGCAAGACCAACACAAATGAGTCAGATTGGCTCAGCGAAGCATCCTGTTCAGAGTCTATGGAATTTTGTAGTATGCAGTATCATCTATGTACTTTGAAGTCAATTATTATTAGAAATTTTCATTTATATTGACATTGTAAGTTTTCATATTAATATATTTTTCTCTTAAATTTATGATATTTTCATTTTTTTTTTTAATTTCTCAAGACAACTCCCAGGCCAAATCAACTGTCACTCTTTGACATCGCCGAGTCTGGTAATGGTAACTTTGGTTTTGATGTTGCACTGTGAACGGGATAGTGTAGCAGAGTGTCTTTTTTCTTTTCTCTGTTCAACTCGAACTCCATTATTGTTACATGCCCTTTAGCCGGTTCCTATTTTGTTAATATTATATCTCAAAAGCGGAATTGTGATGTCGTCCATTTCCCACTTTTGCATTGAAAAATGTTTGA
>SNQJ01S0117687.1:12612-22654 GCA_010110895.2 Picea sitchensis
TCTCTGTTTCCATCAACCGTTAAAAACGATGCTTACACGTCTGCTGTTGGCAGTGACAGCTCCCTTTCCAGACAACTTTGGGACCTGGGGCTAATCGAACATGCATGCAGGTGGGCTCGGAGCTGACGGTCATATGGTGGGTTACAAGCGCACCCCACTCATGTGACTTGCTGTCGTCATGGTAGGGCTATCACCTGGCAGGAATCGAAGGAGCCGATGGTCCCACGTGTAGTTCAGAATCCACATAACTGCATTGGATGATGACGTTGTCCACGTGGTCCCAACACAAATTTTGTTTAAGAAACTTTTGGTCATTGATCAATCCGTTCATTAATGCTCACCATAAACTCGTGGGCTTAAGTCAACATTGTCTTAAGATTGGAAAATACTTGCGATACGGTCATATGGTGGGCTATAAGCGCACCCCATTCATGTGACTTGCTGTCGTCATCGTAGGGCTACCTGGCGAGGAATGTAAGTAGCCGGTGGCCCCACGTGTAATTCAGAATCCAGGAAATTGCCATCGGAGATGACGTGGAGTTGTCCACGTGCTCCCAACACAAAAAATTTCACAAAGTTTTGGTCGTCCATAAACCTGCTCATCAATGCGTCTTATGGCTCACCATAAACTTGTGGGCCTAAGTCAACATTGTCTTAATATTGGAAAATAACGGTAATTATGGTTTTTTATTTATTATAATGTGGAGAGAAATTTTTTTGAAAGTTAAAAAGTGAATAATTCACTATTTATGTAAATAATGAAATATTAACATAAAATCAATGAAATATTAATAAATGTTATATAAGGTGAGATATACACTTTTCAATATTTATATTATTTTTGTGTCTAAATTCTTCCCCAAATTGGATGGGATATGGTTGAAATTATAATTTCACATAACTGATAAGAATTTTCATCATAAAACCTTATCATAAAATAGTGTCCTTCTCTAGGAGGTTTTAGCATATTTCAAAAACCCAAATTATTAGGATAGGATATGATATGATATGATATGGTTGAAATTATAATTTCACATAACTGATAACATTTTTCATCATAAAACCTTATCATAAAATAGTGTCCTTGTCTAGGGAAGTTTTAGCATATTTCAAAAACCCAAATTATTAAAAAATAGTAAATTATTAAAAAATAGTAAATCAAAGTAAAATTTAAAAAATAAAAATAAAAATTTGATTAGATAAATTGAATTTATTCATTTTTTTCTCACTCTAATATGAAATATTTTATTATTTTCTTTTCTTTTCTTTTCAACATAAAAATATCTTCACATTATATATCAAAAAAGATTACAACACTCTATGGTGGAGACCTTCACCTGCATTTACGGAAACCATGTTTTCCACTAGCTTAGTATCATCACAGTTATTCTTAATGTTCATATATAATTATTTATCAACGAATTCACAATAAACAAAAAAAATAAACTAAGTTATCATTATGTAACCATTCATAAAATCTAGTAAGAAAAACAAACAAACTAGATATCTAGCGATGGATGAACGAGTGTTATTCTCCATAGTCAATTTTATTAGCTCCATGATTTCCTTCTTATCATCCTTTTTCAATGAAGATGCTTGTGGATCTTCATCTAGTATCATAGGATTCTCTTGTGTTCCCTCCAAGCCATGGGAGCTATGCTTGTGAGTAGTGACTTCGGCTTCCTAGTTGACCTGTGAGATGGAAATTCCAATTCCAAATACCACTTTACACATAGCTTCAAACTTTCCTTTGAAAATATTGATGGTGTGGAGGATATCTTGTTGTTATTCCCCCTTGTTTTCCAAAGCCTGAGCAATCAAATCTTTAGCTATCCAATAGGTCTCTGAAATCCTAAAAAACTTAATGTCATGGGTGCGGGAAAAGACGGGGTATTTAACCCACCCTTCTAACTCTTCCAAGACCTAATTATCATTTAGTATTTGTCTCTTATTTTTCACCATGTCTTCCATCCCCTCTATTTCTATTTTGGCTAACTCATAGCACCTTTCCTGGAAGAGCCGCTCTGTTATAATGGCATCCTTCTCCGCTTTGGAAATATGTTTGGGCTTCCCTTAGGTCGATGCCCTAAGGGAACAAACTTGTGGTTTCTTTCCTCGCCAACCCCTAGGCCTAGCAGCATTGTGTTTTTTCATGACAAAAGAACACGGACTTAAGGCAATTTTAAGTACCTGAATAGATCTGAAGATAAATCTCAAAATAAACCCACAATATCAACAAGAATAAACAAAACCATTCACCAAAATATTGAACACAAGAAATAGAGAAAACCCTTGAGGTAGGGTAACACCGTATATTAATCCTTAATGAAGGATAACACTCCTCAAGCAATCATTGATTGTACAATAACAATATTCTTCATTATCCTTTAATACATTACTTGCACTTATTTATATAACTCTCTCTATCTCATAGGAACCTTCTAGAGAGCTTTCTCACATTTATTATATCTAACTACCATCATGGGTCTTATTTAATAATACAGTGGACCTAGTCCACCTTACATTGAATATACATAACCACATTCGCATTGGGTACCTCCCTACGTACCACATATTACCTCCCTAGGTATACTTTATTCCATCCCCCTTCACGTGTTTCGTCCTCGAAACACGAGAAGAAACCATACAATCTGACCCGCTAAGCAATGTATCCCACTGGTACCAAGTACAACCTTCCATCCATCCTAATGGAAGACTAACATGATGTCCAACTGTTTCCTTTCCACCCTGGTCTTGATCTGCATCGTGCATGTGTTTCCATGGGATTGTTTTGCTAGCCTAATGTCTTCTTGCAATGTCGGTAGTCATCCATGCACCTCTTGATCGGTTTCCTTTCTGATGCCCTACTAGTGCATAAATGTGTTGAAGCTCGCGCCCTTGCCTCGATGATTGTTATTTCTCTATATGATGTGGATGGAAATATACAACAACTGTAGGAATCTGTTCATTTTTCTTCAAATTTGTAACACATTGTGCCTTTGAGTCAATGACCTCCTTGGCTTCATTATTGTGTCCATGTGGCTTTGTTTCATCTCCTTCAATAGACTTTGTCTCTGATTCAACTTCAGACTCTATAATAACTTCTTTGTTGGCCATTGTGGGCCCATCTTTCTTACTAAGAGACACATCCTGCAAGGTGATTTTCTTTTTCTTGTACCACAACTTCAAAAACTTCTTTTGCACATTAATATTAATGATACCCACTGATTCTATCCAATGATATCCCAAAACAATATCCACTTCATCCATATCCTTAGCATAAAAATATGAATGCAACACATATTTGTCCATGACAATCTTCAAATCTTTAAAAAATTGAAAATTTTCACCCTCAACCTGTGTGTTTTGAACATTCTTTGCAGGAACTTGCAATCTATTAACCAATTGAACATTGATAAAATTATGCAGGCAACTAGGGTTAATAGAAACAATGATATTTTCTTTATGAATACATCCATAAACCTCTAATATAGAATTGCCACATCAAAATAAACCCTTGCTTATTTCTTTACTCTTGAAATGAGACCATTTTTCTAAAAAGACTTTTTCAAATTCTTCATCAAAGAGTGCCATCATTTTTCTATAGTTAAGTGAATTCCACCAAATGGTTGCATCACCTTGTAAACTTAAATTTATCTTGACGCTTTCTGATGCTCTTTACTAAATGCATTCCTATGTTTTATGACTTCTTCAATAATGGGGCCATTAGAATTTCCTGTAAAATACATCCTGCTATGAAAACCCCAAAAATAGAACTATAACTTAATGTGTGAATCGCGTGGCTTTTTCCAAAAAAATCCTAAAAACTGTCGAAATTACAATATTGATAATGTCACTTCCTGGATTCTATTTTGGCTAGTTTGTTTTTTGAAATTTGGTATTTTTCAGAGAGAATATCAAATATCAAATTTTTTTTGCAAAATTACGCTCAGAAAGTTTCATATCTGGACCTAAAGTGCATCGCCCCCTTTTTCCTTTAAAAAAACTACAAAATGACCCAAAAAAAATTTCCCTTCTTTGGCCAAGGAAAGTTATGATACCAATTATTACTTACATGAATAGATCTGAAGATAAATCTCAAAAATAAACCCACAATATCAACAAAAATAAACCAAACCATTCACCAAAATATTGAACACAAGAAATAGAGAAAGCCCTTGAGGTAGGGTAACACCATATATTAATCCTTGAGGAATGATAACACTCCTCAAACAATCATTGTTTGTAGAATAACATTATTCTTCACTATGTTTCAATACATTGCTTACACCTCTTTATATAGCTCTCTCTATTTCCTAGGAACCTTCTAGAGAGCCTTCTCACATTTACTATATCTAACTATCATAATGGGTCTTATTTAATAAAACAGTGGACCTAATCCACCTTACATTGAATACACATAACGACATTTGCATTGGATACCTCCCTAGGTACCCGATATTATCTCACTAGGTATACTACAGGCAAGGTCCCACTCACACTTGGCATGGATGAAAGGTACGTCTTTTGTAGACAGAGAGAGGTGTGGTCAACTTATAATCCCACTGGCATACACCTAAGACTTAGAAATCCCCTTAGAAAACACCAGGATCTTGACTAACCCCCTCTGAGCAGAAAACCAACAAGATTCCCCATCATAAACCAACAACCAGAAACAATAATTTACACAGAAAGAGGAGAGTGTTACTTGAAATGATGATAGTCAGGCTCTCAGGAGCATTTAGATACCAGATGATAATCAAGCTCTCAGGAGCATTTAGATACCAGATTGACCAAGGTACCCAATCATCCTTCCTTAGACTTCTCAGGCATGTTAGGGTCTCTTCTTTGAAATAGAACTATAGGGCCTCCTTCTATTCTAAATAACCCATCCACATAGTCTTTTAGAATCTCATCTTCTTCGTATTTTCCACATGGAATCTCCCTCTGGTACGAGGCCCCAATGCAATGTTTTTCCTAAACGAATGTTGGATGATCTGCTCCCGATACCCTGTCAAGCAAGATCATCATTTTATCATCTGGTAGGAGGGAGTTTGTACTCCTCCCAGACCTCCCTCTCATCAACACGCCGCACCCCATTAATATCCATCACCTTCCTCCTCTCAATATTATAAGTGAATGGCAAGGTGACGCATATTTAGATGTGAGGGCAATGACGGCTCCACTCATTAACACCCCATCCGAGGATGAAATATTCTAATTTTAATATTGAATATATTTTACTATTAAATATATAGTGTTTGATGACAACTATAATCCGTTTTAAAGTCTATAACACTTCCAAAAATAAAATAAAAAACTAAATCTAAAAACTTTTAATATTGCTATTTCCATTTTTGTTGTCCTTAACCGTGAGAAAACTATAAACTTATTCTAGGCTGAATTTCACACAATCAGTTTTTTCAAAAGCATAAGGCCCAATATAATGAGATGTAAGGAACAATGTTAGAGAGATTCGTTTGTTTGGAATTCTTGAAGGGAAGAAAAGGAGACCATGCAACGATAGATTTCAAATTTGATTTAAATAATTCACACAGTACATTAGTAAATTAATTGTGAATTAATAATATTTAATTAATCAATATGTCAATATTTATCAATTTGAATGTTAATTAGTAAATTAATTGTAAATTAATAATATTTAATTAATCAATTTGTCAATATTTGTCAATTTGAATGTTAGTTTTGAAATGGCATATTAAAATTTTAGAGATTTCATATATTATTGTTGGACAATTTATTGTTCTTTTATAAAATAGAGGAATTAAAAAGTGATGTTTAACTTAAAAAGTTTATAAGTAAAAAACTCATGAAAATTAATTTATCAAAATTTGACATCTTAATTTGTCTTTTTATAAGTAGGCATATAAGTAAAGCATGTATTTAAGAGATTTTGGTAGTAACAAGAGTTTAATATTTAATTTAGTATAGCCTTAAAATTAAGAATTTAAATCTAAAATTTGGATATGTTATAGAGGAAACATTTTTTTATTTCTCTATAAAAAAAATTATTAGAAAATAATGAATTTATTAAGCATGCCCAAATTTATAACTAAGTACGCTAAAAAACTATTGATTACAATTGATCAACAATAACAAAGAACAAAGGTCTAGTTTTTAACCCAATACAACCTAAAATCTATCTAAATCTGAAATTTAGATATTTTAGACAAATTCCTCTACCTTCTTATAAAATTTAATTAGAAAACTATTGAGTTTAAAGTACATGCCCAAATCCCAAATCATTTGAAAAAACACTAATTTAAAAAAATCTACAAGATAGTGGCATACTATTATTAATCTTAATATCATATAAATTGATGATATGATATTAATTTTGATTAATCCCATGATCAATTTCGAGGGTTTAGAGATTGTGTCTTCAAGGTTCAAGTGCATCGAAAGAAGGCTCAAGTGCATGGAAATGTAACAACCCCAATCGTTACGACTACAAGCGACGCAAGCAAGTGCAAAGTTTTTTTTGTGTGGTGTTTTAAGCAGGAAGACAATCAACGACAACAAGTAATCAACACAACTAGACGACGAACACACTTACGCATTCATGCAACAGACAATCAATGACCCAGCACATTAGCACATCATGCAACCGAATGAACATGTGACAGAATAGACAATAAAAACGACTACCCGCCCGACATAGGAAAGACAACGCCTACAAGCTAAAGGACAACCTCCACAATCCCGACACAACGGCCTCGACGACCGGTAAATAGAAACCTCTACGGCGCACAAAACCAAATGCATTAAGGCGTTACAAAACCAAGTACCAACATCAATTACAATGAACAAACGCCCACATCGGGAAGCACGGACTCTGGCCAGGTTATCAATTGCCTCTATCCATCAAGGCACGCAATGATCCCCTCATCAGAAATCATGTTGTTACAAGGCGATAGGCATGATAGTATCTCTAGTGCAACATAACTTATCTAGACCAATAACCCCAGAAAAATCCTACGCTCTAGGAAACCGAATTAACTGGAAAAAAAAAAATACAAGAAGACTATACCCACGCACCCAAGCAACAAGTCGACAAGACACAAGATGACATCACTCGAATTAAATTGCACAATCTATTAAACGACTTCGCCAACAACCATAAACCATTATCTGTTAAGCATAATGTCTAAGTGCGAAGGAGTGAACTATTATAAATGTGACCATAAATGTGAACTATTATGAATGTTATTATTATCATAAATGTGAACTAATATATCTAACAATGATATCGTTGTCCCATAATAATAATATTTCGATCCAGTCATATTCATTGTCTATACAAAATAAGAGCTAATAATGATATTAACACTAATGATATATAATAATGACATTGTTGTCTAAATATAGTGTTATCCCTTAATGAGATAGTTGTCTAACAAAGGAATTAACAATTATAAAAGGAAATTAGCAAGGAATTAGATTATGTATCGTTGTCATGAATATTTACTGTATTAATTCGTTGTCTATTGAATAATTATGTTATGAATTCACTGTAAGGATTCCTTGTGGAATATTGAATATTTATTGTATGACTTCACTGTCTATTGAATATATACTGACATACAACAAATTTAAAATCAACTGTATAAAGTTGTTGTCATTCAACGTTTGTATTCGCAAACAAGGTGTAGATTCATTGTCAATCGATAATAGTGTTATTTCATTGTTATTCTATATGTCCATTCCTTGTCTATTATATAATTCATTTCGATGTCTATATAAATGTATTTCAATTGCTATTCTATATTTCAATTCGTTGTCTATTAGATAATTCAATTCGTTGCCTACATATAAATGTTATTTCATTACACCAACATAATGTTATTTAATATCGATGTCATATATATACAAGTGTTAAAAACCCATACCAACTAATGATAAACATGGTGTCCCTTAACAAGGAAATAACCAAATCATTGTCCATGTATATATCATTGTCTTTACAAATAGAATCGATGTCATATAACATAATGTTATTTATTACACCAACATAATGTTATTTAATATCGTTGTCATATATATACAAGTGTTAAAAACGCAAAGGTGATATTAAAAACGCAGAGGTTTTTCCTAATCAAGCGTTGGGTAAATTGTGGAGTAAAAGTTGTGTGAAAATTCATTGGGAGAATTAAATAAACCAAAAATGCAGAGGTGATATTAAAAACGTAGAGATTATTAAGTTGTTTGCAGGGAGAAATAAATAAACAATACGCAGAGGTTTTTCCCAATCAAGTGTTGGGTAAATCGTGGAGTAAAAGTTGTGTGGAAATTCGTTGGAAGAATTAAATAAACCAAAAGCGTTTTTCCCCTTTTTGCTAGAAGCCAAGGAATTCGTGGATTAATCCTTTGGAGATTAATCATTCCAACTGCATAGATAATCAATCACAAGAAAATGCAGAGATAAACATTCAAAGATGAACCATTCGAAAACGCGGAGATAATCATCCAAAAGAAATGAAAAGATGTATCCTTCAATGTCGATATTTATCATTCAAGAAAGCGCAGAGATAATATGCCAGGAAATTTCAAAGATGAATCGATCTGAGATGAATCAAACAAAATGCAGACATGCTCAATCACAAGATGGCGCAAAGACCAATCATTCGGCAATGAATCAATAAAAAATGTAAAGATACTCATTCACAAGAAGGCGCAAGGATTAGAGATTAATCATAAGAGAAAACGCAGAGATAAGTAATGGATAGATAGTTGAGCGAAAAATTTATCCTTCACTTATTATCCGTGCACAAGAAAGAAGGGCATTTGAATCTATAGGTCTTTAAACATCAAAGTGACGACCATCGATTCGGCTCATGGTCGACTGCTCAGGAACGAACTAATAACTAAAGGGATAAGGGACGAAAGATAAAACACAAATTTGTCTTCATAATAATCAATAAAAACAATGCAGAGAAGTCATTGCAATCAGATTTTGGGTTCACCATGGGAAATCAATTCAAAATACAGTGAGCATAAGGCTGAGATGACTTTAAGTTCTTGATCATAAAATGTTGAATAAAACATAATCTTAACATAATAGAAGTACAGTGTTGAAAGCGCAGGAACAATATTAAACTACCATTCAAAAATATACACATGTGTACTATAGTCAAATGTGAAATCTCTGAGTCGTTGTCCCGCGTGCACTCCGCCCATCTCCCACTTGTCAACCGATGTGACCTCACCGGTACCTCCCAACCAACGCTAGGGGTACTCTTCTTCCCCATGAGCCTCCTAAGTCGCAAAGGGGCCACGCACACAATACCAGAGAACATTTAGCACCCAGCTCGCCTCGCAAGGTCGAGCTACCACTCATTACCCGAGCTGGGTATCCCAACTCCCACAAGAGAAAGTTCAGTCAAGGTAAAATTCAGCAGCGTAACGTTACGCAAAAAGATCTGATCCATACTCCTCCTCCTCCATCCTTTTTATAGAGCATTTTAGTGATTAGTTTCCCAAATTCTCATTAAATTCATTTTTCAATTAATTAATTTTGAAAAACCTCCCTCGTACACATGTCGCCTGATCCCCTAGTTGCACTAGAAAATTAATTTTATTAATTAATTAATTATTCATATTTCCCTCACCCACCTAAAAGCATTCATAAAAACGCCCCTTCGTGTCCCAATATTCCCTTACAAATATTAAATGACTTATGTCTTACTTAATTCCTAGTTGAGTTTATAAATAGCAAGATTCCTTACTAAGTTAGACATTCAACTTTTTCTTTATGTTTCCCCTTTTCTTTAGGTTTCCCCTTTTTCTTTAAGTTTCCTATTTCTTTTAAGTTTCTCTCTTTTTCCTTTTTAACCAAAAATCAATTTAGCAAGTGTAGATAAACAACCATTTACCCTTTTTTCTTCTTTAATTAAAAATTAATTTAGCAAGTGTAGATGAAACAACCATTTACCCTCTTTTCTTTTTAACTAAAATTAAATGAGCAAAAATAGATAAAAACAACCATTTCCCTTTTCTTTTCTTTTTTCAATTTTAATCCTCC
>SNQJ01S0117688.1:0-19787 GCA_010110895.2 Picea sitchensis
CAGATGGAAATGGCCCAATGTATTGGAAATAAGATCTACTATGCTGGAGAATGTTGCATGGGGAGCAACATACAGATTCGATATTGCAACTTTTGTTTCATGGAAAAAAATTCTTGCAAGCACCACCTTAACATTCTTTTCTTTGATATGTATATGGTCCAAAATTGGTACATGTTTTTTCACCAATATCATCACCCCATGTGTAATGTAACTTGATATGCAATTATGATTTGGGAATTGTTTGTTTTGCATGCATAATGCCATGTATGTTTCCTGCAAGCACAGAATATCAGATTGCATTGTGTCATAGTCATTGAGTATATCATCCATGTGTGCATTTAAGTTGTGTGTGTTAAATGAGAGAATTGATACAGATGACTTTGTTTGTATGAATTGGTAATCATACTGCAGTTGCCATTTTGCGGTGGTCCTGAGTCGTTCCATTTCAATATCAACTTTATGTTTCACTTTGAAGTTATCTTTTGTAAGAGGACTTAGTAAATACAAGGAGTCTATTCTTCTGACATGGGACAGTGTTGTGTATACAAGTCCATGTATCCGAATTCCAGCAGGATGAAATGCAACATTATCAAGTGTTAGTCCTTGCGATCTGTGGACTGTACGTGCACATGCAAGTTTAATCGGAAAATGCTTTCGAATCTTCAGTCGACCTATCTTTGTTGATGTCGATAATGGCTTTGATATTTGCAAAATAGATGTCCAATCGCTTGCAGTGTTTGAATTATGTAGATAAGCCAACTCGTTTTCTTGTCACTTGCCTATATGCGGTTCATGGAACTTAATCCAAAGGACATCAAGTTTTTTTGTTTTCGTATAGCCTTTGAGTATTCCATTTTCACCATTGACCAAGCCATCCCGTGAATCATAGTTACATGCATATATTTCAACCAGCATTTCTAATTTCAGGACAAGCTGCAAAGGTAAAGTGGTTGTATGTTCATGACATGGCACATTTCCATGGTTGTCTTCTTCCAGGTCAATTGAATTGATGATGATATCATCTCCAGGCATGAACGATAGCATTTGGTTGTTATGCATTGCAACATCCTTATTTGTGTAGAACAGGTAAGGGAACGTTGGGTCTGTTGGTGCAGGTTGCAAGCACCTCGAATTGATATATGTTAAGTCATCACGTGTTTGGTTGTTTGTCCGCATTCTATTCAGAATTGCAATGAATGTTTCATCTGTCTGGCGCATTGTAGTATGCAATTCAAAGAATTTAATATTGTCTCACTAGAAGTCATGTGTCATTGTTTACATGTTAATGGTAGGTTGTTCAAATATCAAAGAATCTTGGATGGGTTGTGCGTAGTAAAGATCCCCACAGAATATCATGTCATTGTTTCCAAAGTATATCATGTGCACATGTTTTATGCTTCTTAGTCGGTTTCCAATGGAATACAAGAGCCAACTTCCAATCAAAGATGCTTCATCTATAAATACAAGTTGGAGTTCGTCATAAATCTTAGACAATGTAACCAACATTTCCTTGCTAAGTGGAAGAAACTATGACTTGTTAAAAGGCATTGAAAATGCAGAGTGGACTATTGTTCCACCTTCATTATATGTAGCTTTTCCTGTGTATGCAACTATTAGTCCCTTTGGTTTCATAGGATCGGAGGAATTGTTTGAATCATATATTCGTATAAGCATTTAGAACAATGATTTTGATGTGGATGTCTTGCATGTTCCTGCTCCGCCTGTAAGTAACAGGTGCATAGGAGTGTCTATGTTCAAGCATTTTTTAAGCACAATGTCCTTTAGAATTGTTTGTTGTTCTCGATTCAACAGACGTCTTATTTTGCGGTATTCATTATTTTCAATTAGGAAAGGATGTTTTGTGACTTGAAAACCAATATTGATACATTTTTCACTTCCACCTGCTTGAGGACGAGGAAAATCTGATTGTAACTCATAGGACTCGCAAGGATTTTTGGTTGTTTTTCGGTTTGTGAATGTTTCATCAAGATTGTCAGGGTTTTCTAGCTCATTAACTGTAATTTCTAGATCACCCCATGTTGGATTAACATTGTAGGTAAATCTAGCTTCATTGATGTGCACTATAGTCTCAAAGGCAACATACGCAACCTCCCATGTAGAGAAGTTATGTTTTAATGTCTCTTTGTTTTCATCGAACGAAACATATAGAAGTAGTTTTTCTCTACAATAGTTTTCATAGTCAAAATGTTTATTGTATTTGACAAACCGTATCACAGAGGGTTTTTTCATTTTTGATATGGGTGCACCATTTTTTTTGTAGTGCAATACGAATTATGCTAAGCAGATATGGCTAATAGAAGATGGACGTTGGAGGTAATAATCAACAATAGAGTGACATAGCACGTCTTTTGAATTGCCAGGTTCTTGTTCTAGAAAAACTAGTGGTTTAAGCACAAATGTGCATTTCTCAAGTGGATATGTACATTTTCTTGAACTACAAGTGAGGGGCAAGGAAAGCGCAATGTGAACTTCTTGCTGAGCAGACATTTGTTGAAGATTAAGCAATGTATTGCCAAGTGTGTGTATCATTTGTATGGCATCAATATGACTTCTTTCATGTTCTTTGTGTATTCTTCTAAATGCACTTGTCATAGATTTGTCAACCTTTGTCATATACGAGGTACAATAAGATGTTGCAGCATATGAATTGAGGACGTACTGTGCATTTGTATTTTCTTTCCACATAACTGGCATGTCCTTGGAGAAACTATTGCTCCAAATATGGGAAAGTTTTCGTTTAAGGAAAACTGTTGGTTGCTTAAGAGTACATTGTATGGATTGGATGTACTCATCTTCTGATAGATTTAGCTCTGTCAAGAAGTCATTGAAGCTCATCAGCTCATCAAACTCTCCTTGTTCTAGAAATGCGAACAAGGATTTAGATTTCTCAACAAAAACATTGTCCTCTAAACTAAGTGGCTCTATAATTCTTGTAGCTCTCATTGGCGGCATGGGAAAGTTGTATCTACAATGCAAGTTTTTTCGTTTTCTACAACTTCTTGTATGGGAATGTCTATGAAAATTGGCAAGTTCTAGATCCAAATGATTTGTGTTGTATGTTATGTATTTGTCCACAAATTGCTCGATCTGTGAATTGTTGTCAGCTCCATAGACTGGTGCACCCTCTATCCACAATAGTTTTTGGTCATGTTCATTTCCCCTATTCTAGAATTCAATCACAAAAACGTAGTTTGATAATTTTCCAAAAAACGTTTCATCATGGAATATCAATTGTCTCAAAGAATTTATTCTATGTCTATAGTAGTGAGTACATGTCACTGGGTGTTTTCTTATGAGGTAGTCAATGTCATTATTTTCCAGTGTATAAATTTGTTTTTTACATTTCCTGTTCCTATGCAGGTCAGATCCGGCAGCCACCAATGGATCCTAGCAATGCTCTACACTTGTAAATGTGATGAAAAATGTTGGTGAGCCCAATTACCGGATCATTGAAAAAACAATTTTCTTGTTTTATTGCAAATAGTCAGGAGAGGTGCAAATGTTTTTGAAATCTATGAATCCAATATCAGATTTCAGAACTTTTTCTAGGTTTACTTTGTACTTGACATCCTTGGCCAACAACTTCCTTCCTTGTAACTGAACTTTTCTTATTTGGACCCACATGAAGGAGAGAACTTGCTCTATTATTATGCGCATTGTTTTGAAAAACAAATTTGTTATGTGACAGGAGAAGTCACCGCTTGAATGTAGCAGCTCTCATCGGACTATTTTATGATAACATAATCGTTTTGTAATGTCAGTGGAACGTGGATATCCATAGATGAGTGTTGGGAAGTTCATTTCCTCAGCGAATTTGACCTTGAATATTCCAAGTGGACGTTGCCCCTCAGCAGGTGCAATTTCGACAATCTTGTCTTGCAAGTCACGAATGCACTGTGAATCAGTGAATCCATGCACCAATGTCTTAGTAGGTGTTTCATTCTCTGATTCATCACTTGTATCAAATTCACTATCATTTTCGAGAGTCTCTACAGAGTTGGCATCCTCTTCTCCAAGAACATTGTTCCAGTTCTCATTTATACAAATGTTATGTGCTTTGTACGGGGCCCTGGAACATAATTCCTTTAATGATTTCATAACAGCATGCACGCGCACTTTTCCTGTTTGATAGGCATCTGTGTATCGTAAGAACCTTTTCATTGCCACGACAATTATCATTGTATCGCTAATGAATTGTGGCAAGGCTTTTTGCACAACATCTAGATGAACAGGCAAATTAATATTTGATCCCGTTAAGCCCATCTAGGGTTGTTTATAGCCCAAAGGCATGATTTGTGCAAATGGAATTTGCAGAGACACAAGTCTCTCTTCAAGTTCAATAAGTCCACTTACATCTGGTAGTGGTGTATTACATCTTATTTGGTCAGGGGTTGCAAATTGTGGCAGTTTTCCATTTTCTAAGCGACCATTTGCATGGATGGCCTGATGGAAACTGGTATGAATTTCACTCTCATTCAGGTTGTGATAACTTAGTCTACGTTTTTTGTTTAAGGCCTATATGGCCTCATCACAACTGGGACAAATTTCACACATAACTTTTTTCAGTTTGTGATAACTTACTCTACGTTTTTTGTTTAAGCCCTGTATGGCCTCATCACAATTGGGGTGAATTTAATGCATGAATTTTTTGTTTAATCCCTGTATGGCCATATCACAACTAGGAGGAATTTCATTCTCACTAAAAATCATGCCACGCGTATGCAGATTCGATGCGGTTTGGGTGGCATGGACATTGAACCCTAAACCAGTGATATGTCCAAGCAAAGGTTGATAATGGATATGTGTTGTATCTGTTTTCAATGAGAGGATGTCAATTGTTCGTTCGTAATTTGAATCAATAGACCAGGAATGGACAGTGCCATATGGCAAGGCCGACCAGACCTGGATATTTACTCTGAATATGATAGACATCCATTGCAAACAGAATCTGCAACCCTCCACATTTCCTTTTTCATATGGCAATGCCATGTTTATAAGGTATTCTTGCCAACTTCCAATTGCCGACATATTTTCTAGGAGATATGGCGAAAGGTGTTGATGCAAGCAACTAAAATCCTAATGGTTGTCGCCTCTAATTGCATTGCAAAAGGATTGTACAGTGTAAAGCCGCAGCGACTACACATCGAATTGCGCTGCTACCAAACATCAAATTGCATTGAACAGACTATCTCCATAGCCAGACACAATAGGTGTTGCTAGCTGTAAACCATGGCAGTCTATGCGATGCATAATCCATTTCCACTGTGATTCAAGGTCTTTGCAAATGAGGGACAAGTAAATATGAGCTCCTTCAAGATTGCATATGGACAATTTTTTGTATAGTAGTGGTTCATAATGACCACTGACAGCATTGGCATCATGGAACAAGATGCATTATGGATTGTTAGATATAGTTTTGTTGATTAGTAGATATCTTGTTTTTCTTGTCAATGACCATATTCCAATTGATATATTGAGCCAGTTAGACAACCATCGTATACAAAATGTATCTCCCCAAAGTCCCCTCTCATGTGCAGGTAGAATTGGAGATGTAGACAACCGCATCTTTGAAAAATATGTAGTGACATCATGTATTCCATGCAACTATCGAAGAAAATCAGATTCCAGTTCATATTCATACAACTCCAATGCCTCATCGTCACCATTTTTTAAACAACACAATACATAATCTATCAATCCATTGCACAGGTCAGTCGAGGAATAACGGAAATGCAGTAGAACCCGAAATGCATCGAAAAGGCAATCCTCTAAAGTATACGAGAATGCATCCAATCTAAAAAGGCCATTTCCATGCAACACCTCATCAAATTTGTCATGTATAATGGAGTTTGTATATGTTTCATACGACTCAACATCTATTACTTCTTTCATCTTTTGAACTGTGATTTTGAATTTGTTTCTTAGATACTTTCAGTTTGGATGAAAACAAAGAAAAGGGGAAAAAAGAATAAAACGAGTATGTATCTTTCAACCTTCTTCTTGTCAATTTCAACCCCCCCTAGTCCCCATAGCAAATGAAAAGAAAACAAACCCACCTTGGAAAGCAAACCAAATAGAAGAAACAACGCAAATAAATAACACCATAAATTTACTGAGCAGAAAGACCGATTTGAACCTATTCATGGTGTGCATCCTACAAGCTTCCCAGAGCTAGAAAAAGTTAAGAAAAATAGAAAGGACAGGACAAAGGCAACAGGTGGACGCAGTTTTCCAACCCACAGAATGAAAACATTCTCTGCCTCTACACCCCGACAGATGGTTCCCTCTTCTGATAGCTCCGAACTAGTTTTCAAAAACCCCTCTGCATTGCAATTTTTGAAATAGCTATGAACATGGCAGACAACATATGAAGACGCATGGTTTCCAGGAAAAAAAATTAAGAGCAAAGAGAAAGATGGTCTGCAATAGAATTTCGAGGCAGGCACAAAAACTTACCCGTCAATGAGGGATGGCAAGAGCTCAACCCCAAAACATGCAAATCGCAACAACAAATCCAATAGCTTGCAAAGTTGAATAACAACAAACCAGTGAACAACCACGAAGAGGTCCAACTGCAACTACAAGACCTCAACTTTGCAAATTTGAATCAAACAAGAACAAGAATCAAGGAGAGAACCAACGAACAAGCATCAACCACTGAACCAATGATGCTGGTAGAGAACAATTCAACACAATTTCACTACAAACAACACCATCAAAAAAATGGAACGAAACTGTATTGTAACGCATCTATACAATAAACATTTAAAAATGTGAGACCTGTTAGGTAAACACTTAATACTGTTAGAACCGTCGAAGGGTGTAGCCTTGCATGAACATTTAAGAAAAAATGCAGCATGGAAAACCTGTTCTCTTGAAGCACAAAAGAATAAAGCAAAAATCACACATACTAATATGCTAGAGAATGAATTCTACCTAGCAGAAAATGCTAAGCCAAATTGTTGTGATTCTTATATGATTAGTATAATGCACACATTAATTATCAATCAGGGATTCGTAATCAACAGAGTTACAAGACACCAGTAAGAGAGGTAATTCTAATGTCATGAGTATAGAACTATTCTGGATTATGCACGATGGAAATAAAGCAAACTATCAAACTAAAACACACTTTGGTTGTCTTTCATAGAGAGGCTATCTACTCCATTGTGGCACATACAAGTATGAGATGAATTCCTTTGACAGATCAACTCTATTATCTGACCCAGAAAGCTAATTATGCAATCACACTCTAAAAAGGAAATCATACATCAATCATCAAGGCATAACATGGGTAGTTCAATAGCCAATTTATTGAGTCTATTGTGGTTCACAATAATCTATTGTGAACGTCACTAGTTATTTTCCAAATATGTTTGACTATTTCTACCAACTTCTATGTTCACTAAGAGAAATCAAGTTCATAAAAACAAAAACAGGGCATATGCAAAAACAAAGTAAGTAAAGATCTTAAGCAATTTTATGAACTATGCTACTAACACATGAAACTGTCAGAGATGATGAACTAAATTGAGAAATCAAAGCTTCAGCTAACCTAACAATTAAACTACTGAAATCAAATCTTAACACTAATCTACAAAGGTGCTGACCTCTGTTGGGCGGTGGGCCCTTGCCGCTTCAACAGGTCAGCGGTTGGAGTCTACAGTAAGTTGATCTTCAATCAACACATCACTTTTACTTAGATCTCAAAAAATGAAATTAGACTATACTAACAACTCAACTCACATTCATTCATAAATGATCAAGAAATGGAAATAAATGACATTCTTCTATTAAACTTCAAACTCAAGATATGTTCTACAATATGCAATGTTGTTTCAAATGATGTGTTATGTTATCTCTGTATATCCACCAGCATCCTTGCCATGACTATTTAAACAGTCTTGGTCGTGAAACAAAAAGAGGTGAAATCTTTAGCAGATCAACGATTGTCAAATTTATACATTCGGTTACATATTTTAAGCTTCATCCTGATGACACGAAGTGTATGAGGATGAAGCAATAATCAAACTAGCTTAACATAGTCTTGCTAGAAACTTTGATGATTTGATAAACATTCAATAACTATCTTAGGTACGATCTGGAGCTAAAATTGGCATACTTTGTTTTCTGTGTTGGTACATGATCATGACAGGTGAGATATGGTAGATAGTACCGGATCCGAATGACACACAATTGGTTGGTACTAGACTAAAACAGTCTGTGGATATTGGTACCGAATCACGACAATGAATGATCTGCGGGTACTGGATCTGAACGGAAGGTGCTCTTGGTACCGGATGGCTTGGATGACATAGAAGTGTCAGACTTGTCCAAAGGTCAAAGGCTACATATGGAAAATTAAACATTAGTACATGAAATATTTAATCTCCTAGCTTAATAAACCACAAAATACATGAATTCAAGTATACTTTACCTCATGACCTTATAAGTGACTGGAGATAGTGTTCTTTTTTATTTATCCAAGATTAGGTAGGCCAAAAAGGTATAAATGAGGAGTATAATATGCTAATGGGGATGTCAATTTATAGGCTCAACATTCCCCCATGCCAAAATCATTGCATGTCCTCATGCAACTGAAATATACTCAAATTTTTACAAAACTTGAGACTCCATTCTCTTTACTCTTGTGGATCAATGATGTTGACAACTGAGGCTTCTGCTTTCAACTCCCTTTTTATGACCCTAATGTATTGTAAGAGTATTAGTACCTTTTTGAGCTTATTAGAAGTATTGTCATGGTCATCTTGGATTTGCTGGATCGTTGCTTTCAATTGCTCGTTTTCCTTCTTGATATACCTATCCAGTAGCTGGTATTCATTCACCTCTTGTTTTAGTTCCTGATTTTGTTTTTGTAGCTCCTCAATATTCTTCTTCATATGTCCTTTTGTTAAGGTCCTCATTGACTCCATTGTTTCCGATTGGATGTGTTCTCTTTCCTCCACTTCCTCTCTCATCCCACACAAAGTAATAGTAACTTGCTCCTAGGTTAAGCTAGGGATTTCATCTTGGGTTGGTAGGTCTAGAGGAGAGGAGGTAAAATCTATTGGGTCTTCATGTGTAAGAGGACTGACAACTGCTTTTCCTTTCTTTGCCATTCTCCTTGTGGTTCTTTTAGAAGGGGGTGATGGATTCTTCTTCTCAAAAATTCTAACAAGTTTCCTCTTCCTCTTTTTTGTTTGTAGAATGGTTACAGGAGGTTGTTCTATAGACTATTTACCTTTATATTTTGATCTTCTCTTCTCTTTCCTCAAGGGTTTTGACTTATGACCCTTCTCCTCACGTGCTACTACTGAGATCTCTTTTACTAATTCGGATTTATCTTTCTATTATTGACTTTTAAAAGTCTTATTAACTGAGGAAGAGGGCCCTACTTGTTTACTTGAAGAGTTATGAGCTCTTTAGTCTTTTTTCATCCCAGCTTTATCTTTTTGGGTCACCGCTTTGGAGGATGATGGATCTATCTTGTCTTTCTTGTCCTTTTTCTTCTTAGGTTCCTTATCTTCATCTGGAGTAGGTTGGGCTTCCTCTATAGGTTCGTTTTCTGTGGAAAGGTGTTGAGTGATGAGGGTTTTCCAACTAAACCCTTGCTTCCTGATTTCATGTATAACTAGCATTTTGATAAGACCCTCATGATACATACTAGTCTTCTCAGTTTTAGATAAGGATTTGATTTCACAAGTGAGGAATTGTTGGAGGCTGACAAGCATTGGATGATATTCCTCCTTGATATAGTTTCTATAAATCCCCTTTTTCCAATCAGGGTGATGATGGTCTTCTTTCAAAAATATTTGGCATATTTCCTTATTGATTCATACTCCTTTGAAATAATTGGCTCCTCTGCTAGATAATCTCATGGCCTCCCTTAGAGTTGCTTCATTGATTGTTAGTCGTAGGTTGCCTATGTGCACAATATATCCATTGTAACCTTGGATAAATGCATGAGATACCCTCTCATGACAATCTATGAATTTTTCTAAAAACAAAATCCAACCTACTCTAGCATACTTATCTCTACATAGCTAGAACTCCTCAGTCTCCCTATAGATCTGGAAGATTGGTTCATGCCTACTCGCAACCATCCTTATAAACTGTGAGTGTAAACTAGGGTGTAGCGTAAGAGTTTGGTCAACTGTGAGCGTAAGGGTTTGGTACTGGATATTGCAGAGAAGAGTAGGCTCTGAAATGGGGAAAAATGGGTAATGGTAGGGAAAATAGTGATGGCGTCGATAATTCAAAATGTGGGTTTAAGTAAATATGTTGCGAAGAAATTTAAGATGAGATGAGGCTCATCTAGATGGATTCACCACCCAGATAATCCATTTCATTTATGTGCATTAGTATAATGATGGGAACATGACGTTTGGTAGCAAAAACATCATTATTGTTTGGGATAGGCGATTGGACCTTTAAGCGGAAAATTTGATGTTGAATCGTGCAACATGATACGAGGTAGATTCAATATTACTAAGGGTAAAGCATGCTCTTGGTTTAAGGTTGTGGTTCATCATTATTGGGCATACTCATTTCAGTTCATAACTATATTCACACATTTTATGTGATTTTTCCCTCCATGTCTTTTCAAGTGCTTATGTGGTGAGGAAATTGATTAAGGTTAAGCATATGGGTATGAGGGAAGTAACAAAAAGTTAAGCGCATGGTTTTAACAATAAGGTCATAAGATCTAGTATACAATTTCATACCTATTGTAGTTTTATAAGCAAAGGAAAATAAACAATACCATGTTATCTTTGCTTTTACCATTGCATAACCAATACCCATAGCATATGCGACTGCCTTTGTATTCGAAGCTTGTAGATTATCAGAATTCATATTTTTAGGCTGGATTTTTCTGGAGGATTAGTACTGGAATTTCCTGTACCTTATGAACTTCTTTATTCTGTACTTGTTTTTGAATTCTTTCCTTTGTGTCTGGTTCTGCAGGGTTATATGGTGAACATGCTGGTCTCTGAGGGTGAGATGTGAGTCTGGAAAAGAGTCATGAAATGGGCTCTTTGACCCTCCCCCATGCCGAAGGTGTTGCATATCCTTATTAAAAAAGATATGACACACTGTATCAAAATGAGAGAGAATTGATCAGAGAAAAGAAACCAAATCAAATTCCAAAAGTGCATCTGTCACCTAGCATATGATCTCATGCCTTATTTGTTGTTAAAATGAAATTGCCTTTCTTCTGATGACGTATTGACAAGTACAACATTCAGCAATGAAAACATGGAGTTTTTTGTTATTTTGCCATAAGATCAGATCCAACCTAACTTGCTTCAGAGATTTACTATCATTAGAAGTTATGGATAAATTTCACAGTATAAGTAGATTAGACTCCCTAGTCTGGGTCCCAGTCTTAAGAAGTTTCCTTCTTAGGTAATGTAGGATTTAGATGTCAGACTTGGTAAAGTTAACTTAGGGTAATTCTCAAATGGACATTTGCTTGTAGTATTCATTTTGTTTGTTAATCCGGACTTTGTATATTATAAATGTCAACAATGGCATTTTTCTTGTAGTATTCATTTATTTATTTTTAATGACAAAAGTGAATTTTTCAATCAAACAAATAGAAATGAGACATTTCTCAAACCCGAAACCACTGCCAGCAAGCCTGTTTAGTACTTCGGTGGGGTAGTTGTGATATTTAGTGAGAGACATACCTTCCCCAAGCAGAATGCTCCATTGCCAACAGGCCTATTCGGTACCTTGATGGGTTTGCCTAGTCATACCACAGACCGATACCCGTTGCCAACAGACCTGTTTAGTATCTCGGTGGGTTAGTCTCTTAAACCCTTTTTCTATCAGAGGCTTCTTGTCCATAGTCACCTATTTTAGTTTTTGTTAAAGAGTGCTTTTGCACAGGTGAGAGGGGGAGGCTTGTCTGAAAACCCTTTTACAGGCTAGGATGGTATTGTGTTAGAAGATGTACTCTCTTATTTGAATTTCTTTAAAGATTTGTTTGAAGGAAAAATAAACTCATGTATGTATTGTATTTCTTTAGAATATTCCTGATGTGTGGTTTGTCTGAGTTTGTCCATAAGAGAATGACCTAAAGTTACCTTAGGGTACTGATGCATCCTTTTCCATAAAAGTTTCCTAGTGTGCCCACGACATAGAGTGTTCATATACTCATATGATACTCTTTAGTAAAGATAATCCAATGATTATTGTTGAAGTCTAGCTAGGGTGAAATAGTTACTTGTAGGCTAATATTTTTAATCCCTTTAATCATGTTGAAATACTGATGTTGTTTGTAATGGACTTTTTGATGGATGCAACCTCTAAACTTTTGAATTATATTAAGCATGGTTCTTTAAAAAATATAGGCAAAAGAAATTATATCTTCATTGTCAGGCAACACAATCAAAAGAAATTAAAATATTTCCTTGCTAAAACCAAAAGAAATTACAGTTCTTCCTTGTCAAGCAACAGAACCAAAAGAAATTAAAATACTTCCATGTCAAGCAACAGAACCAAAGGAAATTATTGCTTCATGATAGATGCCATTTGATGTTGTAGTCAATGCCTTGGTTCCATATTAAGTGGTTATTGCAAGGCTTCTTACTTCATATTAATTGACATTAGATATTTTAAATAGGCACAACATTCTTTGTCAATTAGATGGTATGTCCTGATAGTACCGGATAAGGACAGTATTCTGGTACCGAACCAGAACAGAGTTTCTGGTACCGGATCAGTAGTGCTGGTACCGGACCAGAACAGAGTATTGTTGATTCTTAAAACCTGATGTTTTAGCAAGTTCGTGAAATATCAAATAACTTACAGAAATCTGCTAACAAAATAAAAATGTGAAAGTAAAACAAAGGAGGTAAAAATCCATTGTTACCTTCAACTTATTAACAAAACACAACCCACACACCTATGTACAAATTTTTAAATATAAATCAATCAATCAATGTGGATCAATAGGAAGATCTCCTTCCTTACTGATCACCTGCATATCTGAATTCTGTAGCACACGTGTCAGAAATTCCTCTTTTGACAAGGGTTTGTTATAAATTCTCAACCGGTGTCCATTCACGAGTAGGGGTGTCTGATGTTAGTCAATTGTCTTTATCCTAATTGAACCATTATCATAGACAGTGTCAATGTCATAAGGTCCCATCCAACGAGTAGTTAGCTTACCTTTGAAGTTCTTAAACCTGTTGTCATACAAAAAGGCCCAATCTCCCAGTTGAAATTTTTTCTTTTTGAGATACTTGTCATGTCATTTTGTCCTCTACTCTTGAATAAGGGTGGTTATTTAAAGTGCTTCATGCCTAATTTCATCTATATCATTAAGCTGCAAGAGTCTTTGTTGTTGGTCTTCATCTAAGTTCATGCCAGCTTGTACAACAATCCTGAAGGTTTTGATCTAGAATTATATGGAGAGAAGCACCTACTTCCCGTACACCAACTCATAAGGTGTATGTCATGTTGTATTCCTCCAGTTGATTCTATAAGCCCATAAGGCTTCTAGTAATATATTAGCCCAATCTTCGTGGTGTAGTTGTACTATTTTAGTAAGAATGGACTCAAGAACTTTGTTGGTACATTCTACTTTCCCATTCATATGTGGGTGATAAGGTGTAGATTTCCTGTGCTTGATTTGGTACTATTATGTAACATCTTTGACCATATTAGACGTAAATTGAGTCCACTGATCAGTCACAATTTATCGAGGTATACCAAATCTAGTAAAAATGTCGTTAAAAAGGAAATCTACCACTGATTGTTCACTTGCAGCTAGTAAAGATTTTGCTTCAGCCCACTTAGTCACATAGTCAGTACATACAAGTATGTACTTTTTCTTTTTAGATGCAGTATTTATGGGCCCTACAAAATCTAATGCCCATTTTTCGAAAGGTTCAATCACTACTTGGGCTTGAAGTGGCATTTGGTCTCGTGCAGTAGGCTTACCCATTCATTGGCTTTCATCAGAATTGGATACATAAGTTATAGAATCCTTGAAAATATTAGGCCAATAATAACTAGCTTGCAAAACTTTATAGGCAGTCCTCTTATCAACAAAATGGTCTCCACAAGGACCATCATGGAAAGATTGCAGAATATCATGGATCTCATCTTCCCTTACACATCTTCTGATTACCAAATCTGGTCTTGTTTTATAACGACAATCATCATGCCACATATAGTTTGCACTTAGCTGAATTACTTTCTGTTTTTCTCTAGGAGACAATTTCTGAGGCATCTTCCCTGTCACAAGATATTTAGCTACATATGCATACGAAGGGGTAAATGTAGAAATAGAAAACAAATTTTCATCAGGACAGTTATCATCTACTGGTGTGTTATCTCTTAGATGAATCATTATAGATAAGAAATCAACCACAAGATTATCCTTACCAGGTCTATCAATAATATTGATATTAAACTCTTGTAATAATAACAATCATCTTGTAACTCTAGGGTTTGTTATAAGTTTGTTCATTAAGAATTTGATGGTTGAATGATCAGTGTGTACAAAAGCTTGATATCCTATAATATAGTGTCTAAATTTATTGATAGCATGGACTACAATTAACAATTCTTTTTATGTGACCGTATAATTAACTTCTGCTAGGGAAAGGTTTTTACTGACAAAGTAAATAGCATAAGGCATTTGATTTTCCCTTTGTCCAAGAACTTCCCCCAGGGCTGTGTCTGAGGCATCGATATAGATATAAAAAGGAAGGGACCAATTTGGTCCTCTTAATACAGAGGTACTTGACAATTTCTGTTTTAGAATCTCAAAATATACTTGGCATTCATCATTCCAATTAAATTCAGATTCTTTAGATAATAACTTGAAAAAAGGGGTAGATAAGCTTGTAAAATTCGGAATGAATCTTCTATAGTAGCCAGCATGCCCTAAAAAGCTGTGAACTTCCTTTTGTGAGGAAGGTATTCTGATCTGTGCGATAATATGATTTTTTGCAGGATCAACACTCATTCCAAAACCATAATTGTAATGTCCCAAAACAATACCTTCAATGAGCATCAACTTTGACTTTTCATTACTTAGGGAAGGACTAGTTTCCCTACACCTAATCAAGACTTTTTCTAGACTATTCAAAGCTTCCTGGAAGTCATCTCCATGGAATGTAAAATCATCCATGTAGATTTCCACGCAATCATTGGTCAAGTCAGAGAAAATGGCTAGGACAACCCTTTGGAAAGTGGTTGGGGCATTGCAAAGTCCAAAAGGAAGGACCCTATAATCATAGGTTCCCCATGGGAAAATGAAAGTGGTCTTTTCCTGGTATTTAGGTGCTATTTGTATTTGGTTATAACCACTAAACCCATCTAGGAACGAGAAATACTTCTTTCTGGACAAGGTATCATACACCTGATCAATAAATGGTAAGGGAAAATAATCCCTATGGGTGGCTTTGTTCAACTCCCTAAAGTCTACACATATTCTCCACTTACTATTTTTCTTGGGAACTATGACAAGTGGAGACACCCATTGACTATCTGAAATGGGGTATATGATATTGGCTTGAAGAAATTTTTTCAATTCCTCCTTTACAATATCTTTGAAGGTTGGATTCATCCTTCTCTAAGGCTGTCTAATTGGTATGATTTGGTCATTAGTGTAGATATGATGTGTGCATGTGTCATGGTGAATGCCTTTCATGTCTGCATAATCCCATGCAAAGGCATCAAATTGTCTTTGGAGCATTTCAATTACTTGTGTCTTTTGTTCTGGTTCCAAACTGGAGTTGATATATAAAGGTTTTCCCGGACTAATCTCAAAAATTTTAGTATTGTCTTCCTTCTCTGAATAAGCTGGTTATAAATTATATAATTGGGTGATATCAAGATGCCAAGTTTGTTGAAATTCAGAACTGAAAATATGTGACAATTCTACAGAAGACCTAGGATATTCAATGCAGTTCGTATCAGCCAAAAATAAACTAAAGACTTGTTCATCTAATTGTTCTTGCATTCCTTTTATTTGTTCAAGTGTTAACAGGGGTCTGATGCAATCTTCCTCTCCATAAGGGTTTTCTAGCGAAACAGGTATTTCTTGTGTTGGTTGAGCAGGAGGGAAGAGGATAAGATTTTGGCTATGTGTGCCATTGGATATAGTCATCTCGCTCGATCGACAACTGATAAAGGCATCTATTGTGGCTAGCCAAGGGAGTCCAAGAACCATAGGGTGTCCTAGTTTGGAGGATGATTTAGAATAGATGACTTGAAAGTATATTGGATACTCCCAAGAAGCGAGTGTGACTGTGACATCATCTAAATTTCTTGCAGGTCTAATGACCGACTTATCTTCCAACTCTATCATGGTTTGGCTTGGCCTTAACCGGTTGATTTGGAGCTTTTTCATAGAGTCAAAAGGAATTACATTAATTTCTACACCCAAATCAATGAGTGTGTTCGGTAAGGAAATACCATTAATTTCAACAGTGACTACTCGATTCCGAGGGTCATTATATTTATATGGAATTTCATAAATGAATTCAGATAATTGTCCTACCACCTCAACAAGGGGACATTCCTTCTTCTTCCTTCCTGATTTCTTAAGGAAAAGATCCTTTATGATTTTGGCATATATGGGGATATCCCTAATGGCTTGCAATAGAGGTATTTTTACACATACATTTCGTAACTCATCCTCTATATATTTGTGCAAGGGTGGCTTGAGTTTCTTCTCTAATAGTCTTTCAAGGTAGGGTAGAAGATTAAATTGTTGAGGCACTCCTATAGACTGAGAAGTGGGTGGAATGTGAGGGGAATTATCTTCTTCTACAGGGGTGGTTTGAGTATTTTCTTGTTCAGAATGATTATCATTTTCTTCTTGAATTATTACTCCATAATTTGATTGATTTACAACTTTCTCGGATCTTAGTTGAATTTCATAGGTGGGAAAGGTTTGGGCTTCTTCATTCTGTACAGGGTGGGTGGGTCGGTTATTGGGGTTAGGAATTGGCTGGGTAGGAATTGTTGTTGGTCTAGGAGGGTTATGGGCAACTTCGATTTGTGGTTGTTGATTGGCATTCATAGGTACTTGTTGTTGCTAGGTAAGGTTCAAGGGTATTGTGAATTGTTGTTGTACCGGAGGTGGAGGTAAATCTTGTATTTGAGGTGGGTTAAATCCAGTTAGCAATTGGGAAATGTTTGCAGGATACTATGGATATGTCAGGTAAGAGGTATTCCCATACACAAGTCCCCTCCAACCTTGTTGCCAAGGTTGAGTTTGAGCTTGATGAAGTGTCCATTGGGGATAGGGCATTGGAGGAGGACCCCATTGTTGTTGTTGATATTGTGTATTAGGGTCATAAAATTCATTAGGGTTTTGTGCTCTCCAAGGTCTCCTAGAAGGGTACGATTGTTCTTGTTGTTAGAATATGAAAGAATGTGCTCGTTTTACCATTGACAATATCACTATTGTCACCCAACCATAGGCCAAATCCACCCTCCGAGCACCTTGACCTTGATAGAGAGAAGAATCCTGGTAGCAATCCAATAGCCAAGCAAGGCTAATGCACCAAGCAAGAAGTAACCAAAGCTAATCAGAGAGTCCAACCCAAAATTGGCGCAACACCTTCCCCAGGACTTGCACACAAAACTGCTAGACTGCAATGCGCAGAAGTGGCTTTCTGCAATTCTGAGAAGTGTGTCAAATGAGAGACCGATGCCCTATATTTATATTATTCCTGGCAGACTTGCCTGGGCCGACTTCTCATTCTGGGTACTAATTAATTCATATTAATTATCTTTCTTCAGCCAACATCTCATCTAGGGTTACTTTCATTTATTTTCTTTCTTTTGGAACATTCTCATCATGTCAAAGGTCACAATAGAGGTTCATACCTCCCAAAGCTACCATAATATCAACACTCCCTCCTAGCTAGGGAGGTATAACTGATAATGGTCTTGAGCACAAACAGACCATTCAACTGGTAGTATCACGAGCATCGTCATTATTATCCAACTGGATAAACTCCATGACAACTAGTACGATATCAATTGATAGAACACGACTATGTTTATCCATGGTAGTACACAACTACTCAAACCGTGACACATAGTCACAAATAGTGGAACATATTGACCATAGTAGCATATCTCTACTATCTGGAGATAGGTAGTCTCCATAACAATCATCTGATATCAACCTGCATAGAAAATATTGTTATGATATAAACTGAATCATCCATGACATTCTTTCACTCACATATGTGAGATCTGAAAGAGTATCTACCCTCAGAGTAGAACATCAACGATGGGCTATCTGGACTGTTCTTCTCAAGAAAGGAAGAATGATTGTTCTGATTTCTGATCTTGGACCATTCCTCACCCTGGGCCATTCCTCCAATACCAAACAAAGTGTAACCTGGAGAGAATGAATCTACCATAAGGAATGCCTTTCCCTGATTGTTGAACCTGGACCATTCCCCACCCTGGGCCATTCCTTCGGCACTAAAAAAAGTGCATCATGGAGAGAATGAATTGTCCCTAAGGAATGACTATCCGGACCATTTCTTATGTTAACCACAAGAGGAAATGACTGTCCTACACCAACCTCCAAAACAAACCATTCCTCATGTTAACCACAATGAGAAATCGTTGTCCAGCAAGGCGGGTCAGTCTTCTTGAGTAGCCCTCAAGAAGAGAGACCGCCCTAGACCACTCCCCATGTTAACCACAATGGGAAGTCACTTTCTATGGTACATCAGCAATCTAGACCATTTTCCGCACTGGAAAATGTTTGTCCGTCAGAAATCTCATTCCACTTTCCGAACTGGAAAGAATCTGCCCAAGCTGGACTATTTTTCAATCTTGAAAATGAATGTGCTCAATTTAATAATATGTCAGTGCTCCCTCCCAACCTAAAGATTCATTTCTTCCCTTTCAACTAAGGGAGTTATTTCCACGATCCCCATCTTGTCTCGAAAATATGCAAACTTTATTCTGGACAAAGGCTTTGTCAGGATATCTGTTGTCTTCTCATCTGTGGGGATATACTGGAGCTTTACTTCTCCTTCCTGAACTTTATCTTGAATAAATTAGTATTTGATTTCAATATGTTTCAACCTTTCATGAAACATTGGGTGTTCTGATAGTCTTATACAACTCTGATTGTCACAATGTATTATGGTCAAATCTGGAACCTGATCAAATAAATCAGAGATTAGCTTCCTCAGCCATATTGCTTATGTGCATCCTTCACATGTTGCGATATATTCTGCTTCTACTGTGATGAGTGTGAAATACTTCTATTTCCTACTGCCCCAAGATATCATAGCGGAGCCCAAGATAAAACACATTCTTGAAGTACTCTTCTTGTCTTCTGCACTTCCTGCCCAATCTGAATTTGTGAATCCATGAAGTTATATATCAATGGATGTGGTATATCTTAAGACATAGTTTATTGTCCCATGAATATATCTTAGGACATGATTTGAATCTATCCAATGTTCATGCCTAAGTTCCACCTGGAACTAGCTTAGTGTATTCACGACAAAGAAAATGTATGGTCGAGTATTTACCAAATACATCAATGACCCAATTAATTGTCGATATGGTGATGGATCTAATGGATTAGAATCTGGATCTTTTACTTTTCTTTTATCTATAGTCATAGGAGTGTCCAAGGATTTGTAATCCATCATTCCAAACTTCTGAAGAATATTTATTGTGTACTTTCCTTGTCCAAGGAATACTTCACCATGCTTCTGCCATACTTCTAGTCCCAAGTAATAATGCATGAGACCTAG
>SNQJ01S0117688.1:26551-49061 GCA_010110895.2 Picea sitchensis
GTGGAGTTTTTCTTGCACCAATGTCAGTTGAATTAGTGTGGGGGTCTGTTTTCAAGTGTTTAGAGATTACAAATCTACCCTTATTATTTCTATATCTATGCATAAAATAAAAATTTGATACTTACTCAATTAAAATCCTAATGGAAGGTAAGAAGGAAACCTGGCTTCGGAGAACCCCACAATAGTGGCCGCATGGCTCTTCACTCACGTCTAAAACTTTTTATCCTCCTCCCTCAAGTAGCCCTTAAAATCATTCAAAAAAACTATGCAAACAATCTAAGACAAAATCACTTCCTACCGTTTGCAACTCCCCAACAACAACGCCAAAATGTTTTGATGCTTATATGATTAGTATAATGCACACATTAATTATCAATCCAAGATTCGTCATAAACAGAGTTACAAGACACCAATAAGAGAGGTAATTCTAATGTCACGAGTATAGAACTATTCTGGATTATGCATGTTGGAAAAAAGCAAACTGTCAAACTAAAACACACTTTGGTTGTCTTTCACAGAGAGGCTATCTACTTCATTGTGGAACATGAAAGTATGATATGGAGTCCTTTGATAGATAAACTTTGTTATCTGACCCAAAAAGCTAATTATGCAATCACACTCTGAAAAGGAAATCACACATCAATCATCAAGGCATAACATGGGTAGTTCAATAGCCAATATATTGGGTCTATTGTGGCTTACAATAATCTATTGTGAACTTCGCTAGTTTTTTTCCAAATATGTTTGACTATTGCTGCCAACTTCTATGTTCATTAAGAGAAATCAAGTTCATAAAAACATAAACAGGGCATATGAAAAAACAAAGTAAGTAAAGATCTTAAGCAATTTTATGAACTATGCTACTAACACATGAAATTGTCAGAGATGATGAACTAAATTGAGAAATCAAAGCTTCAGCTAACCTAACAATTACACTACTGAAATCAAATATTAACACTAATATACAAGGGTGTTGACCTCTGTTGGGTGGTGGGCCCTTTCCACTTCAACAGGTCACTAAGGTTAGCGGTTGGAGTCTACAGTAAGTTGATATTCAATCAACACATCACTTTTACTCAGATCTCAAAACATGAAATTAGACTATACTAACAACTCAACTCACATTCATTCATAAATGATCAAGACATGGAAATAAATGGCATTCTTCTATTAAACTTAAAAATCAAGATATGTTCTACAATATGCAACGTTGTTTCACATGTTGTGTTATGCTATCTCCCTATATCCCCCACCATCCTTGCCACGACTATTTAAACAATCTTGGTCGTGAAACACAAAGAGGTGAAATATTTAGCAGATCAACGATTGTCAAATTTATACATTCGGTTACATATTTTAAGCTTCATCCTGATGACACGAAGTGTATGAGGATGAAGCAATAATAAAACTAGCTTAACATAGTCTTGATAGAAAATTTGATGATCTAATAAACATTCAAAAATTATCTTAGGTACGATCTGGAGCTAAACTTGGCATACTTTGTTTCATGTGTTGGTACCGGATCATGACAGGTGAGATACGGTAGAGAGTATCGGATCCGAACAACACACAATTGGTTGGTACCAGACTAAAACAGTCTGTGGATATTGGTACCGGATCATGACAGTGAATGATCTGGGAGTATTGGATCTGAATAGAAGGTTCTCTTGGTACCGGATGGCTTGGTTGACATAGAAGTGTCGGACTTGTCCAAAGTCAAAGGCTACATATGGAAAATTAAACATTAGTACATGAAATATTTAATCTCATAGCTTAATAAACCACAAAATGCATGAATTCAAGTATACTTTATCTCGTGACCTTATAAGTGACTGGAGATAGCGTTCTTTGTCATTTATCCAAGATTAGGTAGGCCAAAAAGGTATAAATGAGGAGTATAATATGGTAATGGGGATGTCAATTTAGAGGCTCAACACAAACATTCAAACTAATGCTAGCATTAATCCACCTTCGACCAATGCATAAGAAAATATATGATTCAAAAAGACCATATACGATCAAATACTTTGGATATGCCAACATATATAACATTGGGAATAGTGAAGCTGGCAATAAGACCTCCAATCCATTGTCCAATAAGATCATGACATATATGGTACTTTTTATTATATAAAAATCGATGTTTTCAGTTCCTTGGTTCTAACAATAGATAATATGGAAATATTTGTGGTCAAAAGACAAACTAATACGAGGTCAATGAATTATTGACTATAGTCCCTCTATTCCTATGACAGGGACTAATAATGGGCATTTCATTACATATATACTTTGATTGTCCATACATATGCTTTATTGGATTGATTTAAGCATATAAACCTTGAGGATTAAAACCTTTTGTATTCTCTATGTTATTGGCTTACACCTTTTCCTTTTGTATTCTCTATATTGTTAGGCTTTAACCTTTTTCTTCAGTAGTTCCCCATTATGGAGAAGCGTGATGCCCAATTTGGTGGGCTTAAAAGGTTGGGTGGGACTTAAAAGGTCCCTTAACCTTTGGTATTTTTTGTTTTGTTAGTGTGGAAATGCCTATTTCGGTAGTTCCCCATTATGGGGAAGTGTGATGCCCAAATTTAGTGGGATTAAAAGGTTTGGTGTGACTTAAAAGGTGCCCTTAACCTTTGGTATTTTTTGTCTTGTTAGTGTGGAAATGCCTATTTGGAACAAATTTAAGTTAGTTTTTGAGTGGTTATTTTAAGTCCTTGCTTTGATAAAGACTATTTTCTTTTTGGATGAAGTCAATGTAGGTTGATTTTATTTTATTTTTTTATTTTTTTTAAATGTTATGACTTTAATGTTTTGTCTTAAATTATTAAATTATTATTTGATTTTAAAAAACAAATATATTTTAAATTTTGTAATTTCTTAAAAAAAAAAATTATTTATAAAAATTGATGTGACTAATTTTTTTTTAAATGTTTTACGAAATTATGATTAAATATTAAATTCAAAATTAAATGGAATAATATACAATTTGGAAATACTTAAAACTCAACAATTCATTCTTTTTGGGGCTTATATTGAGGTATTAAGGTCATTTCATATGCTCTTACAAATGCAATAAATGTGCAGAATTATATTGGGTTGCATTTCAATTATTGAATGCAGCATTGCTTACAAAGAAAAATATCTGGATGACAAATGTACAAGTGAGAAATGATTCATCATCACTTAGTGTCCACCCCCTATACACGGTTGTCATATGTTGAAGGTGCAAGTAAATTGTTGTATTTGTTGTGTGGAAAATACATGTTATTTGCTTTCACTGTACTGAGTGTGACTTCTATCACAATAATACAAAGGTAAGCAACATGTCTCTATGTCTTTCTAGCATTGAATAATATGTGATCTTTTCCATCAAATTTGCTCACCTTCTTTCCGTTTGCTAATAGATAGTCTACCTAATAATAATATTATCAGTATCTGAATATAACAATATATGCAATCATAATAGTTTTGAGCAAAATATCTATCTTCCTTTCAATGCCTCGTTACAATTTTCTTTCACATAGAGTTGTATTCATATTGGTATGATGATCTTGAGGAACGAGGTACTTTCTAATTTCCTCGTTGTCAGTTAATTGTCCTATCATTATAGTTATAGATGGACCTATATTATATTCTTTCCAGGAATTGAGGTGGGAAAGTTGCCTCAAATGGATAACATACTTGTTGTAGACTTCCTCATAACTAGGCATCGATGCTCATTAGGATTACACAAAGTAAGAGTTAACTTTGTAAAAAAAATATGGCATAGCACAAAACCTAGACTTATAACTGTTAAAACTCTCAATACTCTTAAGATTTTATACTTAGAATTCCCAACTTAAATAGGATTTGGGTTTGGTTTATTTCTTTACATATAGTTTTGTAATTCAACTTTGTTCAAGACATTATAATAATTAAACAAATTATACAATTGTTTAGCCTTATATATAGGTAGGTTGGCCTTCCCAAATAGTATCACAATCATTATGTGTCTAACTTTCACCCCCCTGCTACAATATGAATTTTGTTGCTCTTAAGCTATGATGCCCTTCAAGCCCCTCTTTCAAAGATCTTTTGCTAGAACAATACAAATGATGATATTTATGATCTCATAATTATATTTTCCAATGTTCTAAATTTTTAGAGTTATAATTCTCAATGCAAACAATGATTATAGGCAAAATCTAGAAAATGAGCCACCCAAAGAGCATTAGCCTCTAAAGAATATTTTGTAAAATAACCATGTAGGTCTTGGAAGTATATTAATTGAAAGTTATCTTTTTCCTACCAAAAATACTGAGTGTGGATGCATTATGCATGGGTAGTGTTGATCACCATTCATTGATCAATGTTTGTGTGCTTTGGTCTATAATTAGTCATTTTTCATTTTACTTGTATATCCCATACTTAGTCATTTTTCTAAAATGCGTGTTGTGGGGAGACTACCACCTTCACCACAAGTCCGCAAGTCTCATACTTAGTTTATTTTTCGTTTTTCCACTACGTCAATATTTAACCATGTATTTAGTTGTGGGATTCTTGTTGCAAAGGTCCAATCCATCTCCCACCCTGTAATCCTTGCATCCTGCAACCCACAAACCCACAACCTCCAAAAAGAACTCCCCACTTCTACATCACTCATAATGAACCACTTTCATTACCTAGCTGATTTTGTTGATTGCAGATGTGGGAGTCTTCCCCTCATCTCCACCTTCCACTCCTGCAATCTCACATCCCACATGTCTGCATGCTCCAAAAAGAACATTCATGTTACTCACTTTGCACTACCATACTTAAACTATTCATGTTATCATGACACCATATCACATTTCTTGATAACATTTATTTCCCCATCACCACATCATTCGCCACTCATATGAATTGATATCGTTATTAAGTAGCACAATTTTCATAAAAGATCTGCCTTAAAACTTGAATTAAATCATGCAATTGACAACTTCGAATTAAGAGCTACAACATTTGATAATCAAGGAAATATGTAGTAAATTAAATAAGAAATTAAATCCACATTGGAAAAAATGGATTGTATTGACAAAAGTGCCACCTATTCACACAAAATAATCTTTGTCAAATATGTCAAGTAAATGGAAAGAGTTGTATTGCAGAGATACTACCAATACTTTGGATCGAGAAGACCGCCAATTTCAGTGGTCAAAATATTTCAAGTGGTACTCAACTCTTCCACCTTTGGAAAATAATTTAGACAAAGTCTGGACCTCTGGTATTTCATTAGTCAGTTATGTACCAGAAGTATCAGATTTCAAAGAATTAGTTCTCTGGTGTGACGATAAATTTAATAGTGAGAAAAGAGTAATCCAGTTACAAGGAAAGTCACCAATTTCTTTGGTACCTTCAGTTTTCAAAAGAATGTTGAGATTGTCAGAACCCACTTTGAAATTCAAGAACTCTGAAGTTGATGAATTTCTAAAGGCCAACAATGGGGGAATGGAACTTTTGGAAAGATTTCTTATAAATCTGTCAAGTGATTCTAGAAATTCTACTAAAATTGAGGTATGTTCTTTTAAATACCCATACAAAGTATTTGCATGGTCGTTCTCTGGGATCATTAAACAAGAGTCCACTTCCTTTGTTCCAAAATATATTGTATATATCGTGTATCATTCCATTCATGGATGTTGTAGTTAATTGGGCATGAATCATTTCAAATGAAGTTTTCTTCCAATTGGGAGGTATCGGGAAAACTATAAACTTTTACATGGCATCTTATCTAGTCTATGTTATAGTCTATTGCCACAATTTGGAGGACCTACCCCAAGACAGGAATACAGACTTCAAAAAGGATCCAGTATCATTATGGTATCCAACATTATGGAAGTACAAGGCTCCATACAAATTTTGTGAGGTACAAAAATCCTTCTTGAGGTACAAAAATCCTTCTTGTCCTCCCTCAAAAGGTTAATTCATAGTCCCACCACGTTTGGATTGTCACTAGAAGTTGCAAACTTTCTAGCAGAGAAAGGAATTTTTTAAACTATGGAATATTTTAGTTTTATTAGACTCTGGATTCCAAGGGAAACCCTCTTTGTTTCATTTATATGTTTCCAATAAATTATTCATTTTTGAAGTGTGCAGACAATACAAATATTGGGCACACTTCTTCAATGAAAAAAGAAAAAATCAATTCACCCCTCTATCGTGGAAAATTGGAGAAATTTTTGTAAAGAACATTTCTCATTTGGATGAATTCACCACTCATTTTGATCAATTCAATTTAAAGGAGTCCATGCAATTCAAGTTTTCGACCCTAATCATTTATTTTCGATACACATGTTTGTAATAGGGTATGGTTCATCATTTAGTAGGTCTATTCAACTAGAAGAAGGAGGAGGAGACAATTAAAACCCTCCAAAGGTCTCACCTAAAACAACCTTGGATGACAACAAAACATTGGTCAGTACAAATGACCACTATAAGAAACAGGGGTGAAATACAACAAGTAGAAACTCGAGATCACCAAATGTGTCTCAAAAGAGTGCTTCGACAAGAGGAAAACGTTGTGACAGTATTCAAGAATAGTGGAAATCTTCTATTGGAAATTCAGATGATGGAGGAGATAAATACCCCTCCAAAAGGGTAACTGAAATATCACACATTGTTCCCGTGTCTACAAAAAGAAAAAGAGAAGTAGTTAATAAAGAATTCCATGATGTACCTGAAGCTAAACTTAGTCCCAAAGATATGGAAGTTGGCGATATAATAGAAGAGCTAGTTGGGTTGAACGGAGAATGGGTGAGAGTAGAACTATAGTAGAAGAATTAGATTCTTAGGAGCAAGAGGTATCTGAGGAAGAATTTGTCACCTTGCACCAAGCGACCTACAACAAAAATTCTAAGAAATTGTTAATCGAAAAAGTCAATTTGAAAAATAAAAACGTTTTTGAAAAGTGGAAATCAAAAATTGATTTTCAAGGGATAAAACCCTCGAAAGTTATGGAATTTCATTAACCAACTGGTGAATATTTGAAGTATTCCATTGATAAGATATAGAAGGAAAACTTGATTCTAAAAGAAAAAGTGAAATAATTGGAAACCTCTCTGGTTCCAAGACCCTTGTTTGTCGAGCCCATTGTTGTTATACAACCATTATACAATCTAGAGGATGTACCAGAAACAAGCTCTAGATTAAAAGGTTCCTCAAGCATATTGACGAATGTTAGAAAACATATTGGAGATAATATTCAGAAAAGAATAGATTTAGTCCTTGAGATATGGGAATTAGCTACAATTTCAACTACTCTCTCGACTAGGATTTTACATTTTAGAGAGTATCTCCAAAAGCACCTAGAAAATGATGAGAGTTCTTATAAAGAAGTTGTGGTTACATTTTCGACAAAAATATTAAGTTTCAATAATATTCATAGAAGAGAGAAAAATCTTCCTTCTAAGGCTCGATTGAAAAAAATAAATGCATGTTGGTTGAAAATGATTAAATTTTTGCAGGAAATGCTTTATGAATGTGACATCATCAATACCAAAATGTTGATTCTAGTGGTAGCATCGAACATGTACTTCCACACATGTCTATGTGTCTATACGTGTGGAAATCATCCAAATCATTTTACCTTGGTAGCTTTACTTTAGTTAAAGGAATTATTAAAGTAAAGTTCTTTTATTAATTAATTGTGTAATTAGTTAATTGATTTATTTAAGGAAAGTGCTAAAATTAATTAGCATGTTTCTAAATCTCAAGTGAGTGTGAGAATTAATCTCAACCATTAAATCATTATGAAGATTAGAAATAGATTATAACTTGCGATTATAAAAGCAAGGCTAGGGTAAAGGAGGTTGAAACTTGACACTTGACATTATGGAGAGTAGAGAATTTTCTTTCGAGAGGATTGGATCAAGAAGGAATGTGATTCAAGATCTTGGATAGGTGGAGAAGGACTTCCATCTAGAGATTAGGTTAAGGATACGAGGGATCATAGGATCACGCAAGTGGGTTTTAGTTAGAGGAATCCACAGGAAAGTGTCGTGTCATACAGAGCTTGTCATACAATCTTTCTATACATGTATGCAGGTTTCAGTGGAGATAGTTGTGTATTTATGTGGGTTTTATAAAAGAAATGTGTGTACACCTCGAAAAGCATGCAATTATGGGTCGTACAACATACCATACTTTCCAAAGTTTGTCTACAATTGTATTTCTCTTAGTGGCCATTATCCCTATTACATGAGCCTTTATTTTAGAATAATAAATCATTCTCATCACTGGTTTTCCCTCTGACATATTTCTAGGGGAATCTACCCAAAAACATATTGGTGTTCATGTGTGAAAGATTTTGTTTCTAGTTTTTTACTTTCTCTAGATTTATTGAGTTGAATTTTTCAGTAGTGTATTTTTGTTTTGTGAGATGCTAATTTGATTGTAGTAAGGAAATCACTAGATATCAAAGTACCTAGGTCCTAGAGTAAGAGATATTTTCAACATTCATATCAGAAAAGGTGCTTTGAGGGGAATTCAGATCTCAGATCCATAGTAGATCCATAACCAACAGGTGGAAATCGAAGGATGGATTTCAGGGAAACGATCGTACTGAGGCAGAGCTAGGTTTTTGTAGGTTTACATAGGTGAACGCATGACACAAAAAGCACATTCATGTACATACATGAGTTGCAATGGTGACAGTCATGTACATACGTGAGTTGAAAATATGGCAGTCGCATACATACACATGCTACAGTGACCATGGGTGTGTACATAAGCGGGCCCTAGTGATCATAGTCACGTACAAGTCCATACAGGTAAGTAAAAGAAAAGTTTTCAATAGTAGGTTATTTCCAGGGTAGGTTATCATGTCTTAGGGATGCCAATATCACCATTGAGATTTGAGACAGATTGGATGGAGCATCCAACTTCCTATCTTGAAAATCAAGAGTAATTTTGGCATTGAAGGAGTATGACCTTTGGGAGTTAGTGGAAAAATTTGTTACTCCATCGATAGATCTAGTAGATTTGGAATCTCATGAGATAAATATACCACCATTCTAGTGAGTCTTGCACTCTGTATTTTTACAGTCTCTTTACAATTCTTTCATTAATAGAAATCATGTATTGTTGTATTTCTTTGTTTATGAAAATTTTCATGATTATTTCATTGTAATATCTTTGCTTTCATTTCATTCCAAAAATAATCCGGATCAATGGTATCAGAGCAGGTTTCTCTTGATTTTTTTTCAGCGCATGTCCCCGACGAGGTCTGAGTATAGCCAGTTGGACCTTGAGCTTATCTCTCTTAAGGACAACCACTCTCGCACGCCTAAGAAACCCTTGATGGTGGTAGAAAAGAAGAACAATAGAGTGGAAGATTATATTAACCTATTGCTTGAGAAAGATCTCGCACGACAGAGGGATGAAATGATGGAGAATTTTGCACACATCCTTCAATGCTCGCTGATAGCAACAGGCGCATCTTCATCAAGTGGCCATTTTGCAAGAACCTCTCCGTTCAAGGTACAAGTTAATTTGGATATTCCCATATTTGAAGGTTAGATAGATGTGGATGCCATAGAAAAATGATTAAATCTATTAGAATTTTATTCTTTGTTCAAAAAAAATTCGATAGGGAAAATATCACCTTTGCACTCCTCAAGGCTCAACCCCATGTCAAACATTAGTGGGCAACTTACTGGGATCAAAGTTCCAGAGAGGAATCTGGAATATATGGGGTCAAGCCCACTTGGGATTTGTTTTTGGATGTGGTCAAGGAACAACACTACCATGTTGATAACTATGAATACCAGTACATGAGATGGACCATGCTATGGCAAGAGAAGAGACAAATAGTGTCAGAGTTCACAAATACTTTCCATACCTTGCACAACAAGATGGGTATCAAAGACTCTGAGTGACATCTGGTTCTAAAATATCGTGGGTTTCTTAGTAGGTACATTCAAACCGAAATGGATTTCCTAAACATCTCATCATTGAGAGTTTCCTATAGATATGTTGTCAAAATCGAGAAGAAATTTAAGCACCAGAACAAATGGGAATTCGGGTCTACAAATCTACAACAACCAAAGCATGGTAAAGATGGACCTAACCAACATCCTCTAGAAAACTAGTCCATGACACAAGACAAGAAGGGGAAAGGAAAGACAAAGAATGAAACTGGGAAGTGGTGTGACTTCCACAAAATCCCCTGGCCCAAAACCGATGAGTGTCACTTGAAATAGTCATTGGTGGCCGAGGTCAAAGACATGGAGCCGAACCCTGATTCAGAATCCGATCCTGAAAATATTGATAATAGATAGATCATCGACGCAGACTCCACTGCTATTGTCACAACCACAACAATTCAACCAAAAGAACCAATAGATCCTGAATAGGGGAAGCGCCTCTTCCATTCACAGATGTGGGTGAAGAGGACCTCGTTGCATTTTCATTGTTGATAATGAAAACTAGAAGAACCTCATCTTAGCTAAGGTCGTCAAACAGTTGGGTTTGTTGACGGAGCCAAAGTTTGATGGCATAATGCTTATTTCTCAAAAATACATTTCCAATGAGCTATCACATGCCTAAAACAGAGATCGTATGAAAAAGTTACAACCCCGGGAAGTTAATGTACTAACTTACCCCAACGGGGCCCACATGAATTTTGGCGTTTCATCTCCTAGGGTTAGATTTTTGGGTGTCTAGGGTTTTGGCATTTATGTTTATCATAAAAAGGCCTTCAGAGCGTCATCGTAATCATCTTATTTCGAATGAGTGTAGCCATCACATCTCTTCTCAGAGTTAAATTTGCTACCATTCTAGCGAGTCTTGCACTTTGTATTTTTATAGTCTCTTTACAATTCTTTCATTAATATAAATCATGTATTGTTGTATTTCTCTTTTTCTGGCAATTTTCATGAGTATTTCATTGTAATATCTCTGCTTTCATTTCGTTCAAAAAATAATCCAGATCAGTACACTTTTCATCATCCCTAATAATTTACATGCATTTACAGTAAAATTTAGGGTGGTAAACATTTTCTGAAATGGACTAAAGACAGATGATCTATTGTTTTGGGGTTTTGTTCTATGGAAAATCTACATTTTGTATTTGGGTTGTGTATGCAGTGAATTCACTAGAGTTAATTTTGTAACCCTGGTTAGGGAAATTTTGGCAGCCAATAGTTGGTTAGGTCTATATATTCTCAAAATAATATTGGCTTGACGAAGAAGAAACTTCAATGTTATGACAACGATACATGCAATTAAAACTAGGTCTATAGCCCAATTTCACCTTTCAATAATTGGACTAGACCGTGCTAACAAGAGACCCAGGTTCACTTTCATGGAACTCTATTTCTGTTCTTGTTTCAGAAAGATTTCAATTTCTAAAGAGTCGAACTTCCTGGATTGAAAGACATGAGCCAACTTACATTAATAGTAGAACAAAAAACTAAGAAAAAGATGTATGGTGGACAAGGTAAAACACCAGCTTGTCGTAACAATACATTAATAAAGAGCGCCTATAGAGATAGAGGGGAGTCTCAAATCAATTAGTACTCACTTATAGATGATCAGTCGATATTCTTAGAAATTGTTTGTTTCTTCATAAGGCCTACCTCATTGTGAAACAAACCTCACATGTATTTTCCAGCACTAGGGTAACTCTTACTAAATTCATTTCTACTTTCCTCTTTGAGAACCTGTGTACAACCTATGTAATTGAATCTGTAAATCCATTTCTCTTTGCCACTTTTAGAGCATGTGTAGTCTATGTAATTGAATCTGGTGCCTACATGCAATAATAGGAATTTAGGAATTCACAAATTTGGAGATTGATTGGTGAATTCACTCAGATAATTAACTCAAGAATATAAATTTTTTTACATGTTATACACTCTGATTTTGTGGGTATTCCTAATCTTTCCTCCATTCTTTTTCTTTTGCTATTAATTCAAGAGCCCAACAAGAATTGACCATGGATACTCCTATGCCATCAACAAGCTCCTCTTAGGGTCAACATCTCCAAAAAGGTGGGTCCTTCCTTATTTCCTTGCCCCCTCTCCCTTTGGCTCTCGAGCTAGTGAGACAGTGAGGAGCACATGAGGGAATAGTGTAGAGAATCAACTACTACATCGATTGCGTTGATATGTAGTGTCAGATAATGTGCAATGTTTTTTGTGCTCTGACAAATATTTGAAAACAATAGCTCACCAGAAGGTATTTAATCCCATCATTTCCATCCATGAAAGAATGCATCCCTTATACAATTAATAACATTTATTATTATTATTATTATTTATGATTATTATCACTTAATATTTATATATTTTGTATGTTACATTGCCTTCTCCTTAAAAATGTTTTTTCCTCAAAGCATTATTAGAGAAGGACCTATTTCTTGTTCTAACTCGAACTGAATTCTCATGATCTTTTGTTTTGTAATTGTGATACTTGAAGAAACAAAACCATATAATCTTTGAATTCCTGAAGTAATATGTTGCATCTTTTTGGAAGTGATCCATCCCAAAACTACTTTCATTGGAACTATTTGATGATTGATTGTTTGGATAGGATTTCTTATTTTAGGCTTCCTTAGAAGTTGTAGATTTTGTCTTCATTCTTTTTCAATGTTGTAGTTTAGTTGTTGGTAAGAATAACATTGTTTAGATTCTTCTTGACCTTGTTTTTGGTCCTAACGAATCTTTTGATTTGGATGACGATAAGACACCCAAATATCTTTTGAATATTGTTTATTGGATCTTTTTTCAACTTTTGATGTTTCTGGTAATTCATTTGGATCAGTGTTTGCTTATTTCTCTAAGGTTTTTATTTTTTGAACTCAAAGCCTCTTTATTTCAACTAATTTAGTGATTGTTTCTTTATGATCTAACTCTTCTTGTAAAGACTTCTTATCATGCTTTAGCTTTCTAATTTGGGTAAGTAATTCTTGATTATGTCGCCTTAAACGTAAAAGTTCTTCCTTATTTCCTGACTTTCATATTCATTTTTTTATTCCAAATTTTTTGTTATTTCATTCTTTAAACTTTTAATTTCTGCAAGCAATGGTTGATTAATGATTCTTAGGTGAGATATTTCTTCATATTTTTTGGATAATTTCTTCTCATTCTTTAACTTCTTGATTTGTTCAACCAAGCTTTGATTATGGTTTTTTAAATGATAATTCTCTTCACCTTTCTCTGTTAACTTCTTGATTTTAATTTTTTCAATCATAATAAGGAATATGAGTAGGGTCACTAGAATGTTGAACATCCGGGGGTTATTTTGTTTGATCTCCAATGTATGCCAAATGAAGATGCCTTCAACAAATGAGTTATTTTGAATTGGGAGACTAAATGATTTTTTTTTAATTTGTATTGGGAATCAAGGTGCAAGTATCTTTGCCTAATGTTCAACTCGTGTGTTTCTTATCAAAATGTCCTCTAGTATGACACGTGGAACATTGTTGGGCCGTTGGTATATGTGTAGTTATGGAGGTCCGAATGCAATATGGATAATCATTCTTAAGCTCACTATCCTTTGTGGATTGAGTTCCCTAGACTCCATGTAGAATTTTGTCCTTTTGTTGACTTGTTTACTCAAAGATTTGGTAAATTATTGATCCTACATGATAGTTGCAACTCCTTTTAAGTTAACCCTAGTGTTTTTGTTTAAGTGGATCTGAAAAATAAGATTACCTTATTCATATTATTTTTTACCATTAATGGAGTTTATCGATAGAAACTTTGTTACTTGAATCTGCCTAATGCCTACTTCACATCTGAAGCACAAGACCACCTTATATTTGATTTCCCCCATCACAAACCCAAACCCAAATATCCCAAGGAACCCTCAGTTCCTAAGCCTAAACCTCATGTTAACCATGTCCCTATGCCAATTCTATACATGGTTCCTTGGTAAGAGGTACCTCCCCCAAAAGACCCTCAATTCTTATGCAATGTGAATATTAGTTATTCCAAGCATTTGTCCCATTCTATGGTGGTGGCCCAACCCCACCCCCTTATGTTTGAGTCCATGTACATTGAAGGAAGTTAAATAATGTAGACAAGTAAGTGGAAAGAGACCAAGTCTCCTTCTTGGGTAGAACAATAGCTTTGAGATCTTTGGTGAAGGTCATGTCCAAAATATTATAAGGGTGTGACGATGTGCTCACCTAAGATATGCCCTTTGTAATTGGGTCACTTCATGTCTAGCAACATATTTAGTAGCTTGAGAATGGGATTAATCCCTGAAAGAAGTTGTCTCTTATGTATTGGAATCTCAAAGGGATGTCTGTCCATAGTAGGAAGACATATGTTAAGGAAATTCTCCATAAAGACAAATCTAACATGGCTTTAATTGGAGAAGTTGGTTTTGAGTTATGATTCTGAGTGAGCTTTTTTCAGTGGGATATTATTGGAATTTGGAGCATACTAAATGGAATGGTGGGGTTGTGTTAGCTCTTTCTTCTTTCCTATAGAGATTTATAGTTGGGAATCATTCTAACCCTTCACACAAATGTGTGTGGGTTACAACATGATTTAAGATAGGTTGGTTGGTTTTTGTTCTACTTATTCCCCTAACACCAATAGTGACAGGTGTACCCTTTGGGAGTGGATGGCTTCTTCTCTCCCAATTACAAATTGGATTATTGATGGGGATTTTAATATGGTTGAGTTGTCTGGTGACAGAGATGGTAGTACTAGTAGTTTTGTTTATAATTTGAAGAACCAAGCATAGTCCCACTGCAAGGCTTCTTTACAAGATCCTAACTAGATACAGAAAGATTCATATTATAGCTGGTGGTTTACATGGAGTAAAGTGTCAATAGGGAAAAGATAAGGTATAGGTGCAACTAGATCATTTCTATGGGCCTTGGCATGGGGTCAATTTCTCAAGTAAACTTCAACTAGTCAATGTGTTGATGGATATGATCAACTCTGATCACTTGCCCATCTAGATAGTTATCTCGTTGGGAATCAAGATGATTATGCTCCTTCCTTCTTCTTCAATAAAAATGTCTCTCATCTGGAATCACAAAAGTTCATAGATATAGTCCATAAGGTTTCAAACCTTCCCCCTTAGCCATAAGGGGATGTCAAGTGGATGGTTTAGTAGGATGCATCCCTCCATCGTATGGTTAAATTTATGCAAGGTTGGAGTTTTTTAATTGCTCGTAAGAGGAAGAGGGATTTAAAGGAGGCTCAAAGGAATCTAGAAGAAATATGTACATTCTTAGAGGAGGATCTTCACAACGCCTCGCTCCAGGAAGAGGTAATGCAGTGGTAGATTGTAGTCCAGAGAGAAGAATAATATATCACTAGAGAGCTAGTGTTAAAGCTTATCTATAATTGATCAATGAAGGGGATGTAGGCTCTAAATTATATTTTGATTTTCTGATGTGGAAAGTCTCTACTGATTGTGTTGTAACTTAGGTTAAAATCCTAAATAAAAATTCAAAATTTTTATTAGAATATGTTTTCTTTCCTATTTACTTTGTTTATCTAAATGTTAATTTGATTTTGTTCTATTAGATTAATTTTCCTTTTCCTATTTTGTGTTAATTTTTATATTTATCCATTTTAGTTTTAAACTTAGATTTTAATTTCTTTGATTTAGTTTTAATCGTTTAAAATTTATAATAGTTAGGTGTTTCGTATCATTCTTGTATATATAAAACTAGATTTATTTTTTTTAATATAATATTTTAAACTAATAAAATAACATTTGCATGGAGGTCGAGCAAGGTAAAATACATAGATTGACGACCTATATTTTCTTACACATAGATCAATAATTCTCACAATTTCATGGTTTCCAAACGTTCCTTTGTAATTCAAATATCCCTCTATTGGATCATTGGAATGTTGGATTACCGACCTCCCAGATGGTAAAAATTTAACTAGAACTGGACCTAACGACCCGATCTAGTGCCACATCACCTGCCAACAAAACACTGACAAGGCCAACCAGTAGATGCCACATGAGCATGTGGAACCTTCCATACGTATGGTTTAACATAATAGATTCATGTGACACATGACCTACTTGTCCACCTCGACTCCAATGCAAACCAATAGAATTTTTCCACATAGCCATTGGACCTAGTAGATGACATCAATAGTGATGTCATTTCGTTACACCCGACCCCTGGATTTCACCATAACCGAGATATTTTTCCTATAGTCTCAATCTAGTGCCACATCTGTAAGTTTTAAACCTGTGAAGTAAAGCAATGCATATAGATTCTTAAGCAAAACAAAATTTAATCAATGGCACATACACAAAGTACACAGAGATTTTATACCGAAAACCCTCAACCGGGAAAACCTTTCTTATATTCATTATATCAAATTTCACCATTCACCATACAATATATACAATGTTTTTAGGTATTCCATAGATACCAAAACCCTAATCCCTTAATCCGGGATTAATTTAGAAAACAACTAAACATAGCAAAAGCCGCCCAAAAAAAAATTTGGGGGCATTGCCTTGAACGCTGCACGTAACCAGGGGGGGCATACCTACCCCCCCCTAGGACCCCCTAGAATATCGCCCAAGGAACATGACACAAAGTGCACTACTAGAGGGATCGTCAGACGCAGTTGTCGAATCTGACGTGCCCATGCACACACATGCAAAGAATATAACACATACCCAACAACATCAACCTCCCATGTGGCATGCCAACTCAACACCAATACATATTTGACATGCGTCCATATTATGCTAGCATGATGTCATTGGGGTAAAATTCTTTTGGTCCCACAACATATCAAATCAACAACTCATAATATATAGGGCACTATATCAACGACAGAGATCGTATTCGAGATATATTAGATCAACGCCCGAGATTATTTCGGGTCTCAAACATCTGGATATATAGGAAAGGTTAAGCCCGAAATATTCCAATAATCCAGGGACCAATATACATCAGTCGATGTATGCAACCAACCAAAAGGTGCCACATCATGCCAATCTATCGACTATCGGATCATCGGGCTCCTGGACCACAGTTGCATAACATATCGATCCAATTTGATATGACATCATTTCAGGCCATTGACACTGGGATGTCTAAATTTTTATGAAACCCTTATCATGATATCTTCTAGTCCAGTGGAAAACTCAACATTTACACATGGCATGTCTTTCTACCACATCAATGACAATAAGGACCAATTAGGGGTGCCACGTGTTTGTGGTGACATCAGCATGCCACATCATGTCGGGTCACTGGACACCGGGTTTGATTATTCAAGTTGTATGTTTGTCAAGGAAAGGTCGATACGGTAAAGCAAGGACCCACTTATAAAAGGTTACACTCTACATGAGGTTTTGGGACTTGTTCGTTCAATTTTGAATCTTCTATGAAAGGCCTATTCTATATAAAGCCAAGAATACCAAATTCAATAATAAATATGGGCATAATTAATGATTGTGATAAAAAATTAAAGCATCATCTGACGGTCCTGGTGGCATATGAACGTTGATCTGATGGTTGTTGTGTATCAATGATCTTGAGTCTAATTTTGGGCATCTGATCAACAGAACGAAGAGGTTTTTGCAGTTGAAGAGATCCAAGGATTATCTGATTAGATCGACATTTTCAGAATAGGAAGATATCTCCATGATCGAATAAAAATTTATATTTTAATTTCGATGTATACATATCTATTCAAAGAGATTGTAAAGGGACTTTTTTTGCCCTANACACAGCTTTCAATAAAAACTATTTCTACAAAAGATAAAGAGATTTTCATTTTCATTTCTAGGGTTTATGGGCTTTTGCTCTATGTTTACATAAACCATTCTCTTCTAATTGGTTTATCCATGCCATAGTTTTTTCAACTTTGTAAAACCTCCATGATCTAGTAGGATCTCGGTGGCCATCCACCTTGTCCAACTGCCTCAAAACATTTCTTTGGCAACTTACTATTTTTAGTAGTTTTTCAGTTTTTGAACTTCTAGGGCCATTTTGAGGGCTTGAACGATGTTTTTTCGTGATCAGGAACCTCAATGATAATTGAAGGCTTTGATTGATCCCCCTAAATGAATCTCCTCATCAATACCTTTCTAAATAACTATCATGCACCCTAAAAGGAGATCGTATGCAAAATTTACGACCCCGAGAAGTTGATGTACTGACTTACCTCAATAGGGTCGACATGACTTTTGGCACTTCATCTCCTAGGGTCAGGTTTTTGGATGTCTAGGGTTTTGGATTTCATGTTTATTGTAAAAAGGCCTTCAAAGCCTCATTTTACTCATCTTCTTGAGAATAAGCATAGTCGTCACATCTCTTCTCAGAGATAAGCTGTCACCATTCTAGCAAGCTTGTTTCGGTCTGCATTTTACATTTTCATCACATTTCTTATTTAATAGAAGTCTAGTTTTACTATATCTCTATTGTTATTCATTGTGTCTCTATGTTAATATTATAAATCTGTGTTTTCATTTTGTTCTTCTCATAAATATGAATCACTCCATTGCAGTAAATTATAGAACACTTATATAAGTACAACATTTCCTCTGCTTTGTTATGAGTTAAGTAAGACCTGTGCTTTTATATTTTGTTAAAATTCTTCATATTTCATGACATAGGTAAATATGAAATGTTATTTCTTCTATTGGAGATGAAGTAATATTTATCAATATTGGATACATTACTCCTTCTTTCAATTATTGTTTATCTCAACTATGCTTTTCATCTTATTAATTTTGAAAGAAATTTATGATGAGATTAGGCCTCTTTATTTTTTATTATTATTCATTGAAAGATCAGATTAAATTACAGGTATTAAAAAGTCATTTTAATCAATTGAATTATTATTATGAGATGTATTGACAAAAAACAATTGGTCCTAGAACAATCTCAGGAACAACATCTTTTTGGTGTCGTTGTCTGGGACAGATTTGAAAAACTTATTTTCCCTAGGAGTACGACATTGAACAGATTTGAACTTTGATGGTGAATAGAATCAGACATATATAGGCTCTTTAATTACTCTTCACCTAGTGACTTCATTGTGATTCCTATGACAACTCCATGATCTGAAGAATCCATTGTGACCTTCACTAGAGATTCCATTGTGATTCCTATCAGATTTTAAGACTCCACTGGTAAGCGAGCCCTGTTGACAAAAATGAAGAATTATTTCAAAATGATCGGGTATCAAATGGAAAGCTTCATTCCAGAAATTTTTGATTTTCTATTTGGTTCTTTATTTCTTTTTGTTTTATAGTTGAAAAACATTTTCTACTATTTTATACATTAAGAGGATAAAAAGTTCAAAACCTCATTTCAAATATTTGAAAAAGAAACCCTAGATTCTCCTTATATTACTCAAGTAGATAATCCTTTATTATTGTTTTCTTCTTAAAGTAACAATCATCTTATTGCATCAGTATCTTTTCAGAGATTTCTGGATTACAAAGTACAGATTCCTACTCTTCCGGAGCATAGTCATTATTTTACATCAATTGGGAATGAAATTAATTTGCTAATTTCCTCAGTCTCTCATATACCTTATGATCAACCTACACATATTCATCCTCAGGCTTTAAATAGTTATATACCTCTCAAACTTCCATTAGTTCTTCATGATCTTCCTCCTAAAATTTTCAAATATATTCCTTTATTCAATGGAGAAGTCGGTGTTACAGCAGAAAGGCACATGGAAACCTTTGAAGATTTCACATATTGTTTAGACATTCAGTATGAACATGTTTTGACGAGGATGTTCACTCATTCATTAGTAGGAGAATTGAAAAGATGGTTTAGAAATTTACTATTTGAATCAATTAATACTTGGACTGACTTTTATGATGTTTTCATGTACAAATGGGCTAAAATGAAATCTCACAATCAATAAATTTCTAAGTTTTATGCTACAAAAAGAAGGAATGATGAAACAATTATGAAATTCAACAGAAGATTTGAAAATTTCTATAACAATTTCCTTGTTGAAACTTGTCCTTTAGAAGTTGTTGCTAAGGTATATTATGCACTAGCACATCATCCCGATTTAGCATTTGTACTTAGAGAAAGGAAGTATTCCACTTTGCCACAAATGTTTATAGATATTGAAGAAATTGAAAACAATGTATGGGCTTGTGAGATGTTGTCTGATCAAATAAATGAAGATATGAATGTAGAAGAGAAGAAAGAAGAAGATGACCAAGAAGAATTAGACATGTGTATTTTAAATTAGCAACATGTAAATGATTGTGAAACTGATTTTTGCATTAATTTCTTGAGTGGTTTTCATAATGAGGAAAATGAATTTACTAATTATGAATCTAAAAAATAAAGTTGTTATGAGTATATTCAAGAAAATTTTCAAGATCAAAGCAAAATTTATTTAGGTTATATTTAGAGAGATTGAATAATTATCAACCTATTATGATTTAAAATCAGAGCTTGATATCAAAGAACATATTTTGCAAACAAAATCTTTAGAAATGTTCATTAGTTCACTAGTTTATGATATTTATGAAGGCTTTGATGATTTTCAAATAGGTGTATTACTCTCGTTAGTATTTAGAGATATAGGGATTGCTGATTTTGAATAAAAGTTTGAATGTGTTCAAGAGCTAAAAGAAAAATTTTAAGAGGATGAAGAAGATTTACTTGCCTATGAAAAAACATCTATGGACAGTTTTGGTATGAATGCACTTGAAAGTCTTAAAGAAGGTACATATCTTTTTCCTATCATGGAGGATAAAAGTCAAAATATTTTTGAACAAAAAGATATCTATGTTTTATCAATTACAGAAATTTCAAACAACAGTAATTGTATATATGATATCTTTGATTTTCAAGAAGTTAATGTCCAAGATAAGTTTAAAATTGATGATGAAAAGCTTGGTTTTCAAAGATTTACTTATCATCAACAAATGCAAAGTTTTATTTTTGACAAATAAAATAAAGAAGAACAAATTTCCCCAACATCATATTCAGAAATTTTCAATAATCAAGATTATAAGAATGATATTTCAGTTGGATATGATCAGGAACAAATTGTTGTTCAAAAAAATTTTGTTGATGTTATAGCATATCAAGAGGATATTATTGATGATGGTATTAATTATATTATTGTTCCTAATTCTTGTCAAATACTTGCATTTCAGGAAGAGCATCAACAATTTGAAGAAGGTGTCTTTGGTTGTTCATTGGTGTTCAAATTTCTTCAAGCAAATGAGGAGAGTTTGCATATATGCACACAAAGATCAAAGGATGTTTTTACATGTTTTAGAAGATCCTGTAGTTGATTGGTTTAAATTTGTTTATTTCCAATCCTCCAATCTTCCAAATTTCATTAACATAGTAAAAGTAGATTTCACTTATCAATTGTTAGCCTATGCCCTTTTGTCCAAAAAAGATGATGAAAGGAAATTCATTTAATGATTTCCCTCATCTCAAACAAATGAAATCATTTAAATGAAGTGGTGAAAGGAAATTCAATTTGGAATGTAGATAACTTCATCAAGACTATGGAGTGAAGCAATATATGTGATGTCTGTTAATGTTGTTTTACATACCTTTTACTAATGCTTTGTTATTAATTATTTTTCAATGATTTTTGTATCCTGATTTGAATAGGTCTCTTTAAAATTAAATCTAATTATTATTCACAACCTTGAGTTAGAACAAAGTCATTTAGAAATCTAATATTTTTTTAAATTTAGACTGATTATTTGAGACAATTCTTGAGTAAGTTTTAATAAAGAAATTATTCATTAGCCTAACTTGAAATTTATTATTTTTTTTAACAGAAACGGTTATGATTGTATTTATAAAAGATCAACGGCCTCGCCAGAAAGATGTACATAGAAAAAGATCCCAAGTCTAGTTTTCCAATTTATCTTACCAGATTCCAAGTTCACTTTCCTATATTTCCAGTTATCCAAAGAAACTACATTCCATGATTCCTTACATGAATAAATTCGGACAAATTGACGCCCTAATAATTGACAAAAGTAGCACATGATTATTTTTTATTTCAGGATCGACTTATGGTCATCATTGGTTGTATTTCTGGTGATGTCTTTTTCTTCTTCTCAACTATTGTCCAAACTTCTTTGACAGATAATGATGTTGTTGTTGATTCAATTATCCCCATATTTTCCTGATATGGGGGACTTGCTTTCTTTAGAGGTGTCAATGTTGCTTCATCTTTATTGGCCTCATCTGCCCAGCTTGAAAGGTGGGGAGCTGAAGAGAGCCTTGCTTTCTATTCTCGTATCAGGAGTATCTGAAGCCTTAAAACTTTATATTCCTGGATCAAGAGAAGTTGAAGCTTTACTCTTCGATTGAAGGACAATATTTTAATGATTCAAAGATGTCTCCTTAGTAGACATGCCTTTGGAATCATGGCTCAAAGAATCTAGTTCTAGAGAAGAATTTTGGTTGTTTGTAATAATTAGTTGATGATCTTCATTGGAGCCTTCCCACCAAGTTGATTTGTGTTGTTGCTTTCCCACCTTCTTATTTCCCTTAGTGCATTGAGCTGATATGTGC
>SNQJ01S0117690.1:0-18823 GCA_010110895.2 Picea sitchensis
AAAAGGATTATAATTACACTATTACCAATTCACCCCCCCTCTCAGTAATCCAACATGAACAACAATTTAGTCTCGAAACCAACCATTAGGGATTTCCAAATGTTTGAAGTGAATTTGGTATCTCTGTCAGATACAATTTCCCTGGGCATGCCATGCAGTCTGAATATATACTTCATGAAGATGTTGACAATATCTATTGCCTTGCAAGTTGACTTGACAGGGATGAAATGGGCAGACTTACTCAGTTTGTCCACCACAACCATGATGGCATCATTTTCCTTGGTTGACTTTGGTAATCCGGTGATGAAATCCATGGATATGGTTTCCCATTTCCATTCTGGGATCGGTAGGGGCTGTAATAATCCTACTGGATATCAGTGCTCTGCCTTAACTTGCTGGCATTCTATGCACTTAGCTAGATGGCTAGCTATGTCTTTCTTTAACCCGAGCCAATAGAATTGTTTTCTAGTGGCCGTGATCATCTTTTGATATCCCGGGTGACCAGTATATGGTCTCTTATGCAGGTTATCCATTAAGAACCTTTTCAAGTCGTCACAGTTCGAAATATACAATCTGTTTCTGTAAGTCAACAACCCTTCCTCGAGCATTTGGTAGCCTTCATAATTCAACCTTGTAGGCTCTTGACTTAGGTATGAAGTCACGGTCTTAAAGAATGCACCTGTCTCTTATGCATTTCTAATTCTCTCCCTAACATCTGTTTTGTAGGTGCTTACTGCTTCTAGTTGTATCACTTTTATACTTCTGCTAAGGGCATCAGACACCCTGTTTTCCTTTCCTTTTATGTGTTTGATTTCAAAATCAAATTCACTTAGGATAGCCATCCACCTAGCTTGTGTGGCATTGAGTTTTGGTTGATCAAATAGGTGTCTCAATCCACAATGATCTGTCATAAGCATAAATCTTCTACCCAGGAGGTAGTGTCTCCACATTTTTAAAGCATGTACTATGGTACACAACTCTAGGTCATGGGTCACATAATTGATCTCATGCTCATTTAATTTCTGGGATGTATAGAAAATTACACGTCTTTCTTGCATAAGGAATCCTCCGAGTCCTTCCTTGTAGGCATCTGTACAAACAAGGAAATCATCATCCAGGTCCGTAATCTTTAGCACAGGGGGATGGGTCAGGAGGTATTTCAGTTCCTGAAATCTTTCTTCACATTTTGACATCCAAATGAATTCAGTCCCCTTTTTCTGAAGGGCAATGATTGGGCATCCAATATTGGAAAACCCTTTTATGAACCTTCTATAGTATCCTACTAAGCTCATGAAGGACCTAATATCGGATACATCTTTTGGGGTAGGCCATTCCATAATGGATCTGATCTTGTCATGGTCTACTGCCACCCCTTCCTTAGATATGACATGGCCTAAGTAATGGACTTGCTTCTGAAAGAAATCGCACTTGCTAAACTTAGCATAGAGATGATGCACTCTCAGTACTTGAAGTACAAATCTAATATGTTCTTTGTGATCCTCCCTTTTCTTGGAGTATATTAGGATATCATCAATGAAAACCAACACAAACTTGTCTAGGAATTTGCTAAGTACATTATTCATCAAGCACATAAAGGTGGCACGGGCATTGGTTAACCCAAACGACACCACCACGAATTCATAGTGACCATACCTCATCCTAAAGGTTGTTTTGTGGATGTCTTAATCCTTAATCCAAACTTGATAGTAGCCAAACCTTAGTTCAATCTTCAAAAATATGGATGCACCTCCCGACTGGTCGAACATGTCATCGATTCTTGGTAAGGGGCACTTGTTCTTTATGGTTTCCTTATTGAGTTGTATGTAATCTATGCACAGTCGGAGTGTGCCATATTTCTTTTTCACAAACAGGACAGGCGCTCCCCATGGAGATACACTAGTTTGGATGTAGCCTTTGTCCATCATCTCCTTTAGTTGTAGCTTGAGCTCAACCAGCTCTGGCGTGCTCATTTTGTATGGCATTCTAGATGCGGGTACCGCTCTTGGTGTAAGCTCTATCTAGAAATCAACATCCCTTCTCAAAGGTAGACCTGGTACTTCTTCAGGGAACACGTCCTTGTATTCTCTTAATATGGGTGGGTCCTCTAGGTTTGGTTTGTCATCCTCAATGGATTCCAACACCTATATTATATATAAGGAACACCCTTTTCTGCAATACTTCTTCATTTGAAGGGTCGATATTTGTCTCACTGAGACAGTCTTCTGAATCCCTTGGAGGGTCATCTTTATCCCTTCTTCATTTACACATTCTAAAGTTTTATGATAACAGTCCACTTTAGTTTTATAAGAAGCCAACCAATCCATACCAATCAACAAGTCATACGATCCCAGGGGAAGTATGTTAAGGGTCGTTTGGGTGGGAAATCCACCCATGATGAATTGACAGGCTGGTATGGCCTCTGCCACCTTTCTTTTGGTTCTAGTGGCTAATTGCACCAACCATGGTTTAACATGTCTAATTGGTTGTAGTTTACACTTATCAATAGCCTGAGGGGCCACATAACTCAAATTAGCACCTGGGTCAATTAAAACAGAAACTAGATGGTTGGCGATCATACCTTCAAGTTCCACTACTGAGGTTTGGTGGTTGGCTTGATTATTATCTAGGGCTGCATAGATTCGTGGAATGCTCCTAGCCACATCATTGACGATGGTATATTCTTGGATATTATAGACTCCCTTACTCTTTTGTTTTCTGTGTGGGCAGTCCCTCAATCTATGATTTTCTCCACAACCCCAACATTTTAAGGGTTCCTTCTTTAGGTTATCAGTCTTTATTGGGACTGTATGAAAATCTTTATTTCCACTTTGAGAGGGGAAATTTTGATGATATACACCTCTAACAGGAAGGCTCCCCCTAGAATATTTTCCATAGTTATTAAATCTTGAGGAGTTAAACCTTTTCTTTTGGAATCCTAAACTATTCTTCTTATTCCAGTCCTTGTGGGGTCTTGTCTTGCTCCCAAACTATTCATAAAAATACCTCACCTTACAGATAGCTTCTTCTAAGGTCCTTGGTTCGTTGAACTCAATCCTATCTCGGTAGGTCTGAGGTAACCCACTAATGAACCACTACATTTTTTATTTTTCATATTTTATGTAGGGTACATACGTCAATGGTTCAAGGAATTTATTGACAAATTCCTCTATGGTGAGCTGCTCCAGTTGGAGTTCATAGAATTCCTTAGTTTTCCCATCCATGTATTTTTATGAAAGATACTACTTCTTGAAGTATTTCTCAAACTGTTTCCATGACAAGTCCTTCTCATGGACTCCTTTCACATTCCTAAGGTATTCCCACCATATGGAAGCCTTTCCATTCAGGTTGAATATGGTTATTCAAGCCTTCAAGTTTTTAGAGTAGTCATGGACTCTGAAATACTTCTTTAAACCAAGAAGACAAGATTCTGCCTCTTCTCCCCTCTGAATCTCTCTGTTGAAATAGGGTGGTTTGGCTTTCTTGAACTCTTCAGGACCACGGGTTTTGGAACGCTTTTGTTTCTTTCCTTTCCTATGAGAATGCGAGCTGGCTTTGCTACTAGAAGATCCTTCAGAGTTGTTAGCTCCCTTTCTAGAGGACTCTCCCGATGAGTTTCCCCTATCTCTAGGTTGGACCTTCTTCGCGGTACTTCTCCCAGTGGGGTCACTTATGGAGTCATGTTTTCGGGTCTCAGTTGGACTCTGGCCTCTCTTTTTGTGTCGTCGGTCTGCATGACTGGTTGCGGGTTCGAGTTGCAATTGCCTTTGTATGTTGGATAATCTTTGTAGCAAGACTGCATTAATTTTAGTTTGTTTCTCTTGCTCCTTTATCAATCTCTCATTGTCAGCCTTGAAACTTTGTAACTCAGCCCTGAGGCTCCTTACAATTTCGGCCAGATCTGGAGGGGTCTAAACGCCCTCCTTTCATCAGATTCTTTGTCTCTATTGTGGGAGTCGTCTCCCACTTCATGATACATAACCATCCTTTAGTCTTTGATTTTTTCCATGATTCACTGACTGCTTGAGTGTTGACAAAAACACTTATCATTAGCTAACAATTTATTAGTTCAAGAACAATACACGGTTCAATTTCTTAAATGCATACATACAGTAGAAAGTTCCATTCTTTTCTTTAATAACCTTTTTAGCCAGACCCTTTTTTTTTTTTAAGGAAGTAAGGTAGAGTGTCACTCTTTTGAAAGTACTCCAAATAGATTTTTTAAGTGACTTGTCCATGAGCCCAAGCAGGCCAAGTGTTGTAACCTAGCTCTGATACCAATTTATAACACACCCAAGATGGGGAAAATTTTTCATTCCTCTTCACAAGAACAAATTATCTCTCTCTATGGATTCTAATTGAGATAATCGGGAACTAGCTCAACCTTCTGGTCAAGGATCCCTGACTCCCGAAGCCAAACAAATCTCTAAGACCTTGATAGTCTCATTCGGAAAAAAATCATAGGACCTTCTGACTACCTAGTGTCGGACTAAGGGTACTCATGACCTTCTCCTTAAATCCTTTGAAAACCTTAGCGTACTTAGGTGCTAGCTCTCCCGGTTAAGCCCTCCCTTTAATGTGACCAAGGTTGTGACTAGTCTCTTATTCAAAGGGCGCTTCACGATTTCCCAATTCGCGACTTCTACATGTCAGTCGCTCTGACTCTCCCAACTCCCGAAATCTCGACAGGAGCCTAGCATGTGCTAGTCCCTTGGTTCTCCTTCACTGATGTGACCCTTCGCTGTGACTATGGGCCAGTCTTTCAAGTGCATCGCGATTTCACGTTTTGTGACTTTGCGTCTCATCTCCCTGGACAATCAACGGTCCAGATATCTCCTTGATCGGATGGCTCAGATCAAATCATGACTTCGCATATCGTAAGTTCACATAACTCTTGCCTCTGATTTCCCAAGTCACAAAATCCCAACAAGGTTAGATCTATGGTTCAAATTCCTCCATCGATCAATGGCTATGATTGTTTTGTGAATTCGCACTTCGCGAGTTTTTACGGATCTGCCCCTTGACCTTTATACTCTACGAGTCAACGAAATTTTGAGATCTTGCCATGTGTCCTCCTTGATGGATGACGACGATAAAATAACGATTTTGCACATCACGAGTTTGAACAGTTATGTTCTTTTACCTTCTTTCTCTGCGAGTCAGCAAAATACCAACTCTTTCCACGTGTCCCTTCCCAGCACCAACGGCTGGGATCAACTCCACTCTTTCCCTTGCAATTCTTCCAAAGTTCAAATGCTCTATCTCTCAGATTTGTTTCCATCTGTCTACCTTGACAATGGATGGTGCCAATGATTTCAAAAACATCAGGACTTGGCAAGGTCCACTCTCCTGTATACTTTCGAAGGCTTTAACCCTCGTGCACCTTTCTTGGATCCAACAAATGTTGGTCCTCACATTCAGATCTGATGGTCAAGGAGGGTCCCGATAGATCCTTAGATATATAGACTAGATCACATCGCGACTTTGGGTTTCGCGAGTCTAGTCGTGCCAACGTGTGAGTCTCCTGATGTGTGATCTTGAGAAGACTAAAGGAATCAAGGCATTAACACCTACACCCCTTCCTCAAATCTAACGGTCGCTACCGAACCTGGATCCTCCCGAACGAACCTCATCCCTTCATCTCCTAAACGAAAGGATATTCCCTTTCGATACTTGAACCTCACCATCCTTCCTAAGCTTTGTTGGCTCTGAAGGACTTAAGAGTCTTGCACTCTTTTTCTTGAATGTAACGCTTGGAAGCGTTCCTCGATGCACTCCTTACGTTCATTCCTTAACTCTAGAACTTAAGATGGTTTTGGTTTCTGGCCACCTTGCAGAGACTCGGAGCATACCTACACTACCTCTCCTAAGCTTATTAGATTTTGTCCTCGCAGTGTTTGTGGGGTTCAACCTTTGAAAATAGGGGCGGGGGTTACTCACTCGACTCTAAGACGGTGATGAATTTCTATGGGGAGAGTATTCTTGAGGAATTAAACTAGAGAATAAGGAAAATAAATAGATATAAAATTCCTCAAGGGACGAATGCATACTTTTAACTAAACCATTCAATACAGAGACCATTTACAGATGTATAAATATAAGCATGCACTCATTATTTCTAGTTGAAGCACAAAGCATGAAAGAAACACTTATCAAAACCATAAGGCGTGATGCGATTTCTGAGAGAGGTGCTTGTTTCCACCCAACCATAGGCTCAGTCACTCCCAAGGGATTTATCACTGGCCACCCCCAAGCTTAGGCCACGATTCTTTGAGATTCAATCTCTTACTTCCAACTCAATGAAAGTTAGGGACAAAGGTTGCTCTCCTTCTCCTTATATAGGAATAGATGAGGATGAAGGTTACTCTCCTTATCCTGACTTAGTCTCCATTCCCTATGATCAGAACTCAGTTTTTCTCTTTCAATCCTTCCTCGGACCTGAGAGTTTCCGCTCTCATCTCTGCCTTTTTTTGTGGGTCCCCTCTGCCCACACCTTGCTTCTTTTCTCACCTTTCTCATCAAGATTGTGTGTGGCTCGAATATCCAGCTCATGGTCAGGTCCGGAAGCCTTACAGATGGGAAGTCTTCCCCATCCCCTCATTAACTCTTGAGGAGGCCTTCCCACCTACTAGTCTGACTGTAATTCATTCCTGGGTCAGAGGTTTGTTCTGATTTGAGAAATTAATTCTAGCATGGTGCTAGTTCGGTGGAAGTTAATGTTGTTGGCATCATAAGTCACTCCTAGATTGCAGCAAGAGTAAGCCTGACGCCCATTAGTTTATGTCACAATTTGTTGATAAAGGGTGATGAATGGAAGTAAACGCAGAACAATATTGTTCTAACTCAGAAACTAGGCCAGGCATGCACAAGCAGATGAGGTCTTGGTTCAACTTCAGGCAGTAAATTGTAATAAGGGTGAGTAGGAGGAACACTTCTATGAGGAAATGCAAAGGTTTGTTGTAGGCATCGAGATTATAACATCTTGTAGAAGAAAACTTTGAACACAAGAACCTCTTATATTCAAAAGTAGGAACACTAAAAGAACATAAAAACGTTATAATAAATCCTTTATCATAACACAGTCACGACAATTCATGTGAATCAATCAATCATAAACCCTTTCAGTATGAGATCGAAACCAGATGAAAAAGAGAGTTGCCTTACATTAAACAAGGAAATTTCATATGTAGATACATAGCCAGGAGAACCAATACTTCATTAAAACATTATAGTTAGGAGCTCTTCTCTACCATCCATTCTTACAAAAATAGAAAAACTGAGCATATATACTCAGAAAAATTCGCCCAATAGAGGTGTGCTCGAACCTCTATGGTGTAGCGTCTCTTTAGTCAAACCTAGAAGGAACTCCTTTGTCAGACGCCACCTTAAATTAGCATGGCTCTTGCAGGGGGACCTGCATATAAGGGTACCATGGGTTGATTGCTGTAGGCCTCCCATACCTTCCATTCATGGCTTGAGCTGAGGTTTCATCTACCTGCCCTATTTTCATTAACTGCTTCCCCAGGGAGTGGTCAAGATGATATAATCAGGAGAAGACCACATGCCTGCTCTCTAAGGCTTGGAGGCTAGCCTCCCTTTATTCTAGCACCACCATCAATGTATCCCAGGTCCATGACCTGGCGCCTCTCTCCAAGGGTGTTTCAACATTTTTTCTTTCGGGGATTTCTACTTCCCCTGCCTTCAAATTTCTTGGTGCCCAAACTTGCAAAACATCCCTCAGGATCAATGGTTGGATCAACTTTAAAAACTGACGGCCATGATCATTTTGCCATCAAACAACCCTGGCCCTGAGTGCTCACTTTCTTTGGCCATACTCCATACAACCCTGTGCTATGATCATGGGCAATTATTAGAAGGCCATTACTGATTATCACCGCATTGTGCTTATTAAGACCTCGTCGTCCGTTCTTCTACCTTGTTTGTTCACCGACCCGAGATAGCTGATCTTGAGGGTGCATGTCGGTCGAATTGAGCACAATAGAGAAAACCATCGAAGAAATTCTCATAGACCTCATGGATGAGAAGGTGATGTTTGTAGGAGTCCAAGCCTCTTTGACGAGAGGAGTGCAAGCATCATCATCGACCAGTCGTGAATCTGGACCATCCCGAGCTGCGACAAAGAAACGAACCAAGCATCATGATGATTTGGAGAATGCAAAGCTCATCCCATCAATACTGCCCTACTACATCTCGCCTATGGCTAGCACGGTGAGTCATGATAGTGTCCTAAGGGACTTCGAATACACATTTATTAATGTGTACCTCCCAAAGGGGATATGCGCAGTCAAACCACAGTTGGAGAGGATTATAACATTGAAGATCAATGACTATAACTTGGGAGACCGCAAGAACTATGGCATGCTCGCACGTCATAAGTATTTGACCAAGACGAAGGGGAAGAAGTCAAAGATAATCCCCCAACCGTGGACCATGGACNGGACATCGCGAGGTCCATGATCCTCGATGTAATGAAGTTAACACACTTTGGAAGGCATCAAGAGGTTAATTCATGCATAAAGATCCTGTTGTCGTGCTTCCATGGTGGTTATCTCTGGCTAGATAGACGCATAATCATAGATTCGGTGTTGATCCATAGGATCACCGGATTAAGCATGAAAGGACCAGACCCACAATATTTTTACCCAGGGAAGGCTACAGATCACGCCCTAGTGCAGCGAATCAAAGACAACTATGGCGATGTGGAGAAGGGGAAGTGGGGCTACAAGGTATCCTCCATTCAGAATGGCACAGTGTGCCTATCTTGTCAGCTGATAGCTAGTAAGCTCGTCAGAAAGAATAGACCCATGCAGGTCACAGGGTTTATCATCGACCTCATAGGAAAATGCGTGGAAGAGCTACAAATGAATTGGTTGAGCTACCTCATCAACCAGTTAGAGAAAGAATGTCACAAAGCTCAGGATTAGGGCTATGAGTTCCATTTCAGTTTTCTGGTGATCCTCATCATATTCATTGCTTGGGAGATGCTGGAAGGAGCAATCTTCCCTGAAATTGATCCATCTAAACCAATAGTTATGAAGTTCACTATGCTATGGTATTCGACTGACATGGTGAAACAATGGTAGTGAAATGCAGTGTTCCACTCCTATTACCTGCAACTAAAGAAGGCTATTGAGTCTTTCCTGCGCATGACGCTGAACACCCTGTACAGGTTCAGGCCCCTTACAAAGTTCTGTGTAGATATACATTTTATTTATATCACTACGTGTGGAGAAGAACATAAAGAAGAGCTCCAATCCTACTATAATATCACAGAGGAGGACATGGAAGAAATAACTAAAGAATGGCCTCCAAATTTTCTTATACCAGTTGACTAGGAATAATTTTCCGACCCCGAACTCATCAGAAGTCCTGTGGTCACTCACGAAGAGTATGATGCAGCCAACATCAATAGAAGGAAGAATAAGGAAGAGGTACAGGAGTTGAACAACACATCAGAAGAAATTGCTTCAGATTCACCTGGAGGGGAAGGGGGTGACGAAGTAGACAAAGAAGAGGACAATGGGGAAGATGAAAAGTAGAAGCAAGGAAAAGTAACACCACCTAAGGATCCCATTGATGAGTCTGGGACATCTAAGAAAAGAAAGGTTACCCCACGAAACCTTCATCGTGGAAGAAGTCAAAATATAGTAAGCCCAAGTTGTAGACTATGCTCACGATGGATGACATCGACCTCATCATTGTCGTTGTATCAGATACTTCAGAGGATATTTTACAACACAACGAAGCAAAAAAAGAGACCATGTATGATAGGATTGAAGAAGAATAGAAAGGTGTATAGCAAGCCCTCTACTCCAACCGCACAACATCTACTGTGCCACCGACATCTGAAGGAATTGAGTTGGGAGATGATCCTTCCTAGCTACATAGAATAGAAGATGTGACCAAAGCTCACCTTCATCATGTCCAGGAAGAAAAAGAACAGGCCACAGAGGCCTTGAAACAAGCAAAGGAGGCAACCATAGAGAAATGACAGATTGTGCAGTAGGAAAAAGATGACCTCCAAGTGAAGTCCACTGAGGATAGAGCGCAAATCCAGAAGGAGAAATAAAAATTGCTCGTGGAACCTATAGGAGTTAAAGAAGCAGTCACTAGAGCACTTCACTCTGTGACAGGATTAGAACAAATGGGAGAAGACCCAGTGGACAGTCAGGTGGGGAAACTCACTGAAGCCATTCAACAGCTCCAAGCATGAGTCACAGAATTAGAATTACAGATAGTGCCAAACACTCTGCAGGAAGTGTGAGATAAGAGAGAAGAAACTGTGAGGAGCACAGTTGAGAGAATCAAGGAATTAGCTTTGGAATGAAAACATCTCAGCAGTAGAAGTGCACAAACTTATGAGCATCTCACAGAGGACCCTAAACTAAGGACACTAGAGTCACAGCTTCAGGAGGCAAAGAAGCAACCAGAAATCATGCAGGCGCAGTTGAAGCCTCTTTCAGCGGTCGAGAGGATGAAAAGGTCCCAAGAACAGTGCATAGTTCAGCAACAGGTCCATGCCATCCAGAGTAAAGTCATGGAAGTGACTCAGAGGCTCCATCTAGTGTAGGATGAAGCTTGCACACTTTTTTAGGAGATTGAGGGATAAGGTGCATAGCTAGAACAAGTGGTCACCACTGTGGAACAGTGATTGGAAGGGCCAGTGACCGAGAAATTTATTCAAGAGTTCTTTAAGCAGGAGGCTTTGGCAAACCAGAAGGTTGAAGTAGCTCGAGCCAAGCTTGAGGCATTTGAGGTAGAGCTACCTAGATCAGAGTGACTTAGGACGAGTCACATGTGAGTGTTGGGGGCCTGTTGGCCCTTGACCAAGTTTTGGAGTACTTGGGTCATGTTTTGGGACTTCGATAGGCTGGTTGAAGGTAGAGAACCCAAGAAAAGTGGAGATCATGGGATATCAACCCCCTTTTATGGGTTTTTTGGGTCTAGGGTTTATGTAACGGGTATGGGATGTCGGCCCATGGGTTTACCCATGCTTTGGCCCCTTTTGTAATGTATAAATAGATATATAGGAGATGTAAGAAGTAGTTACTAGTGGCCAATGGATTGGTGCTAAGGTTAGCTAAGTGTGATCAGTAGTTGGATCTATGTGATTGAGTTATATTTGTGCATACTGTGTGTTGGGGACTTGCAGAGCTAAGTGCAATTGATTGTAAGAAGGCTTTGTGCCTAGATCTACTTGGGGAAGCAAGATCTGGCGATCTACGCTACTCGGGGATGCAGAGTTGACCCTATGGCTCTGTGCATGTAAGAAGCTTGAAGAAGATAATAAAGAAGAAGAAGAGTTGGTGGACGTAGCCCCACGTTGGGGTGAACCACGTATATCCTATGTTATGGTTGCTTTGTGTGATTGATGTGATTTATGCTTAGTGATGTTACCTTTATGTATGTTAGATGCATATGATATAGTATCTTAGTGCTTATTGATGTATATGAATGCTAGATCTGATCTAATTCTATGTGCTAAGTTCTTGGATGTATTAGATCTTGTTGAATATTGTGTTGCTCTATAATTAGGGTTTTACCTACGATGTTAGTAAAGGGTTAAATACTAAAGAATGATTAACTTCTAAGTGTTATGTTAAGTACTGTGATCATAGATCTGTGTCCCAGCTAGGTTCTAGAAACTCGAGTCCTGCAACAATCCCTGCCTATACCTCAAGTGAGATTTCATCTGCTTCGCAGGTGTTGCTAAAAGGGCTGGTAGTTAGGGGTTTTTTGGTACGTCATTAAAGAATTGAACCCTGGGTCTGCCCCTATGTCAATAGTAAGTACAGTCTATAATTGAGGCTTATTGGCTCATGACTTCTTCCGCGCTAAGGGTTTATTTGGAGAAAACTTTATTTTCTTGGATGTCTCGGCCTCTGTAAGGGGACATTTAGGTGGTGTCACTTCACCTTGCTCCTTCTTCTCTTCTTCCCCTTCATCCTCTTCTTGATCTACTTCGTTACCTCCTCCTCCTTCAGGTAAATATGGTGTAGTCTATTCTGATGCACTGTTTATTTCCTATACTTATTCCTTCTTCTTCTTCTTGCTACTACCTTGTCCATCATACTCTTCTTGGGTGACTACAAAACTTCCAATGAGGTCGGGGTCGAAGAGCTCTATCTGTTCGACTGGTACAAGGAATTCTGCAGGCCATTCCTTGGTTATTTCCTAAATATCTTCCTCAGTGAGTTTGTAATAGGATGGGAGCTCTTCATTGTGTTTGTCCCCGCGTGCAGTGATGTAAATGAAGTCTCTTTCTACATGAAACTTCTCTATTGGCATGAACATATGGAGTGTATTCAGTGTCATGTGAGGGAAGGATTCAATGGCCCTTTTCAGCTGCAATTAATAGGTGTGGAACATCGCATTTGACTGTCATTTCTTCACCAAGTTGCTTGAATACCAGAGGGTAGTGAACCTCATGACCAGTGGTTCGAATGACTAAACTTCAAGGAAGGTTTCTCCCTATGGCATCTCCCAAGCGATGAAGGCAACAAGAATCAACAACCAGCTGAAGTGAAACTTGTAGCCCTGGTCTTGTGCTTCTTGAAAATCCTGCTCCAACTGGTTGACGAGGTATCTCACCCAGTTTATCTACATTCCTTTAACGCATTTTTCTATGAGGTTGACGAAAAACCCTGTGACCTACATTGGTCTGTTCTTCCTGATGATCTTACCAGCGATCAATTGGCAAGCTAGGCACACTACGCCATTCTGGATGGAAGCTACCTTGTAGCCTCGCTTCCCTTTCTCCACATCGCCATAGGTGTCTTTTATTCGTTATGCCAGGGCATGATCTGCAGCCTTCCCTAGATAAAAATCCTGAGGATCCGGTCCTTGCATGCTCAATCCAATGATCCAGTGGATGAGCGTTGGATCTACAGTGATGCGCCTATCTAACCATAGGAAACCACCATGGTATCATGAAAAGAGGAGTTTAACACACACATTAACATCCTGATGTCTGTCGAAATGTGGTATCTTAATCACATTAAGGATTGTTGATATTGCGATGTCCATGGTCCACTGCTGAGGGACTATCTTTGACTTCTTCCCCATTTTCTTGGTCAATTACTTATGTGGTGTGAGAATTCTATAATTCTTGTGGTCTCTTAAGTTGAAATCATTGATCTTGAGCATCAGAATATTTCCTAAATGTGGTCCATCTACGTGTACCCCCTTTGGGAGGTATGCAAGTGATCAGTGTATAGTCAAAGTCCCTCGAGATGTTGTCACGACTAAACGTGCCAGCCAGAGGTGGGATGTAGTCAGGCAGGACCAACAAGATGTTTGCTTCATTTCTCTGTCGTAGTTTGGGATCACCCAGATCGACGTGCAGTCGATGAGCATGCTTGCAATCCTCTCATCGATGAGGCCTCTACTCTTGTGGACATGACCTTCTCAGCCATAAGGTATATTAGGGTCTCTTCAATGGATTTCTCTACTTCTCTAAGGTCGCCTGACATACACGCTCGAGATCAGATATCTTGGGTAGGTGGACAAACACTCAAGGTAAGCAGAACGGGTGGCGAGGTCTCAATACGAACTACGCGAAAGAAATTAGTTATTTGTGGGATTGGATAATCACAATTTAAAAAAGTGTCCCTAGTAAGACATTCGATGGGTTAAATAGATAACATCATAATGGATTCCTCCAACAGGAAGGAATTCCTCAATCCATCTGTTATGGCACGGTCGCAATGGTCCAACGGTGATTTTTCTGGAAATAATTGTGTTTCTAGCTGTTCTGGAGCATCATTCTAATGGTCGGTATGCCTCCAATGGTGATATTGATTCATCATGGCGAAGTGCCAATCTGCATTTTTCTTCTATTCCAGTAAGGTTCAAGTTATCCAAGCCTTCCTTTTGCGAAGTCCTCTCTGGAACCTCCTGCAATTTTTCTAGCTTTGCTTTCTTCTTACTGAGCTTTCTTGCCTTCTTTCCTGTGATCCACGTCTCGGGATTCCTCTTTCCATTCTTGTTCTTATCTTATCTTAGCATAGTAACTTCACACTACTGAGGGTCTTTCACAAGGTTTTAGGGAAATACTTGTTCTCTTACTATTTCTGGAGTAGGTGCTCTACTCTCCTGCGTGGATAAGTTCTTTAAGCCTTCTTGCATTCTTTCAACTTTGACAACCAGGTCTCTGGCCCTCAGTTTCTTTGACTTGTCCTCTTGTTATTATATTAGTCGTTCTATTTTCTTGGCTATGAAGTTCCTTAATTCTTTATTTTTTTGTTCTATGGATTCCTCTTCTTCTTTCCTTCGGATCTGATCTCTCTCAATCTAGGGTTTTCCTAACATAAGTGCAAAAAGGCATGGTGTTCTCAACAAACTTAATGACCTCAAATTATTATTCTGTCGATGTTCCATGGGCTATCATAGGTACATGAGTAAGTCTTCCACACAAGGTTATCATCTTTCCTTTAAACAATCCTATCCTTCCCAATGAAGGAATCATAGCAGGATTTCCCAAAATTTTCCAAGTACTTTCTGGCATAATGTTCACCTGTGTTTCTGCATCCAATACATAGTCTATGTAGAAGTCTCCTATTCTTGTTTCTATGCACTACTTTTCTTTTAATATATTTGGTAAACTGATATATTTGTAATCATTCAGTGTTTCTTTCATCTGCAATAATATATTCTTTGATTCTTTCTGGTTCTTTAGCACATTCTTAGTCTCTTGAACTTCCTCATGGTTTTCTTGTTTCATGTTCATCTTCTCAACTTTAGCAATCATTCTAGGGAAATCCAAAAATTCATTTCCAGTAGCTTTACAACAAAGACAAATAGGACCTCTACCAGGGCATTCCTTATCAATATGTCTCAGTCTTCTACAACTATAACAAAGAGTCAATCCTATCTTCCTCTTAAACGATCCCCAACCTTTCTTGTACTGTGCACTGGGGTCACAGTGATGGACCTGCAAAAAATTCTTTATAGGATCCTTCATCCACTTGTTAGTCCAAAAATTCTTTCTATGCATAGGAATAACATATCTTTCACTATTTCTGTCAGATCTATTCATATCACATCTTCTTTCTTCTAGTTGTACCCTAGTTTTTAGACTAGGACAAAATCTATCAAACATACCTAGATCCATTCTTTCAAAAAAAAAAATCCACTTACCTTTATCAGAGCACAGAACTTTAAGATATTACCTCTTTTATTCAGATCGGGCTTCTCTTCTTAGCACAGAGCTTCACAAGTCAAGTAGAATACTGCGCACTACAGCAATATATTTACGCACAGAGCTTTCTATTTTCTTAAGTTCCCAGGAATCATAGTTTCAGGTCCCAACAACAGAACTATTTGTTGTCACAGGGGAAGACCCAGGTTTCAATGCTACAACAATGCACCAAAAAAACCCTAACTACCGGCCCTTTTGGCAACACCTGTGAAGCAGATGAAGTCTCACTCGAGGTAGAGGCAGGGCGGGTTGTAGGAATCAAGTGTCTACAACCTAGTTGGGACACAGATCTGTGATCACAATACTTAATAGAGCACTCAATAGTTATCATTCATTAGTCTTTAACCCTTATTCACATCGCAGGTAAAAACCCTAATTACAGAACAACGCAGTATTCAACAAGATCTAACACATCCAAGCACTTAGCACCTAGAAATAGATCGAATCTAGCATTCATTCATATCACTAAGCACTAAACATTCATCCAGAATAATGCACTAAGAAAATAAATACATGATCACATGAACAACATAGCGCAAAGCACCACAACACAGGATATACGTGGTTCACCCCTAGTGTGGGATTACATCCACCAATTCTTCATCTTCTTTATTATCTTCTTTCAATATTCTTACATGAATAGAGCCGCAAAGCCAACTCAACATAGGAAAGGAGATATGCGCACACCTCGCTATATCCTCCTTCCTTGAGTTAGGTCTAAGAACCAAGCCTCTTACACAGTTTGTGCACAAATCACTACAAGTAACTTGCACTTAGCTCAACATGTCTCTACATACAGTATCCACAAAGCATTCACAACTATTTTCACTTAGCTCGTTGTCTTACAACTGACTCTTCTTATATCACCTAGCTACTTATTTATACATTACAAAAGGGGCCTAAGCATGGGTAAACCCATGGGCCAACATCCCATACCCATTGCATAAACCCTAAACCCACAAAGCCCTAAAAAAGGGGGCGATATCATGCAATATCTGCTTCGCCTGGGTGCTCTATCTTCGATCAGCCTGTCGAAGTCCCAAAAATGATAAAACACGACCAAGGTTATCCAAAAATTGGTCTAGGTCCAACACATGTTGACATGGAAATTCTCTTCATCAATAGTCATCTCAGTCACATCAATGTGACTATCTCTCCCCCTTTGACATCAATGGAAAAGGGTAGTTTTCTCCTTGGGGCTGCTCCCCTTGCCTGAACTCTCCTTGAGGTTGCTCCCCTTGTATGTTGCTCCATCATATGAACAATATATTCCTCTTTGGATAAGGGATATCACTATGATGAAATATGAATTTCATATCACTTATTCTCTTCCTGTGACCATTGATCCCCATGTAAACATGCCTATGTGCTCTCTCTCACAACATCTAAATCTTTGTCTTGCATATGATGAATCTCTCCTCCTGGAATTATGCTACTGAAACCAATCATTGAAACAATAATAAATCACCCTGTGGGTACACTACAAAAAATCCTTGTTATTTGCTCCCTTTGTTTATTCCAAAGATTGTTTTAGTGTATTTTTCTCCATTTTTTTGAAAAATGAGGCACTCTTTATTGAGATGGCACTATTTCTGGATTTTTTTGTGCCAACCAAAACATGTAGGAGATATTAGGCTGAAAATAACGCCATATTTAGCACCGGAAATAGCACCCAATTTAGCATTGTAAATAGCACCCGATATAGCACTGGAAATAGCGTCGGATTTAGTGCCGACTTTAGTGCCGGATTTAGCGTCGGTTGTGCCTAAATAGATAATTAGTTGAGGTTTTGGGGGTTAAGTGGATAGGGGATTTGAGGATTATGTCATTTAGGGATTTGGGGTACAGGGATTAAGGGTTAACGAATTAGGGGTTAGGGTTTAAGGGATTAAGGGTCAAGAGCTAAGGGATTTGGCACTTACGGGTTAGGTAGTCTAATGGTTAATGTCTTAGGGAATATGGACTAGGGGATGAATGTTTAAGTTCTTAGGGAATATGGGTTTATGGATTAAGTGATTAGGGATTAGGGTTTAAGTTTTTAAGGTTCGATGGCTTAGGGGTTAGGGGATTTAGGGATTTTGTGTTAAGGGAATATTAGTGGTTAACTAAGGTTGAGGGTTTGAGGGTTTGGGGATTAAGGATTAATTAGGATTTAAGGGTCAATAGATTAGGGGTTAGTGGATTTATGGATTTGTAGAAACTCTCTTGAAATTTCATGGAATGTCTTCCAACACTTCCATCACCAATGTCATCCACCCTCATCCAATGTCATTCAAATTGTGCTTGTATGCGTCGAAATTTGACATGGTTAGATGAGACACATGCCTTGATGGTATGCAAGAGTTTCAAGAGTGAAGGATTCCTGACGTCCCCACATAATATTTGACATCCTCCACGTTTGCATGAAACTTCATTATGTGGTCTCATTTTCATCATTCGTCATTACCATCTACCCAATCTTGTTCGAAACACTCTTTAAATGTCATGGAATTTCTTCTATCATGATCATCTACAATGTCATCAACCGACCTGACAGAGTGAGCAGTGAATGGGGCCAACGTTGAAATTCCTTCAAAATGTGATTGTATGCGTTGAAATTTTATATGGTTAGACTAGGTGAATGCATTGACGGTATGGGAGGGTTTTAAGACTCAGTGAAATAATTTAGAATGAATATTCATGTTTTGGTATGTAATGGCATGCAATGGTATGGTATGGTATGGTATGCAATGGTATTGGTGTGCAATTGGTGTGCAATGGTATTGGTGAGCAATGGTATTGGTATCCAATGGTATGAAAAAATGGTATGCAATGGTATTGGCAATGGTATGCATTGGTATGGTATGGTATATTATGGTATGCATTGGTATTGGAATTGGTATGCAATGGTATGTAATGGTATTGGAAATGGTATTTATTTTTCATTGGTATGCAATGGTATTGGTATGCAATGGTATCGGTATGCAATGGTATTCTTATGCAATGGTATGGTATGGTATGCAATGGTTGTGTTGGTATGCAATGGTAATCAATGGTATTGGTATGCAATGGTATGCAATTAAGGGTATTAAACACACCAAATTCTTTTGTTATCCCCCTCTCGCACCTTTTCACTCTTCTCCTTGCCTCTCTAAGCTTAGACAAGACACAACACTCAGTCTTGCAATGTCAATGCTACATTGTTTCCATCCCTCTTTATAATTGAATAACATAACTAATTACTAACATAATACCCAACTCTATCCATTGCTCATGCTTGGAGAAGGGGTTGAGGTCTAGAGAAAGGGAAATTTAGGCGCTAAATTAGGAGAAATTTTCACCCCATTTAGCGCCCCAAAATGAACCAATCCACTTTTCCATGAGGAATGAAATCCTTAACCTCAACAATATATTGGTTGAATATAATGAGGATGCTTCTTGGGATAAAATATGAACGATCATGAAAGTTGTCCTAAGGAACATCAAGGGAATTCATGGCCTCTAGGATGTCCTCATTAGAATAAAGAACATGGGATACTGGAGTAGAAATATATAAGGGTATGGTTGCAATAGGAAAGGGTATGGAAGGTGTTAGAATATAGAGGATTGTGCTCATTTAACCATTGA
>SNQJ01S0117691.1:0-10352 GCA_010110895.2 Picea sitchensis
ATCATCTTCTCACAGATGCGAGTAGCGACCACATCTCTTCTCAAAGATAAGCTACCAGCACCCTAGCTAGTTTATTTCCATTCTGTCTGTAAGCATATTTCAGTCATTTGTTATTAATGAAATGACGTATTATTTCCGCTGCATCTCTGTGTTTATGTGTATTTCATTGTGTTCCTACATAAATCTGGATCACTGTCGGATCATGCCCCGGTCCTGTTACAAATTAAAAATTTTACTTATCCGACTGCATATCCTTTCAAGCTAAATTCGTTGTGGTTGTCAGTTCCAATTTTCTCTAATATTTTTCATGATGTTTGGAATGATCAACTATTTTCAGGAACCAAGAATACAAAGAAGACTACTCAAAAAGTTAAGTTTGTTAAAACAAAGAATTAAACATTGGGAAAAACAACGGAGAAATCAAAATTCCTTAATCCTAGACAATTTGGAGGAGAACCTTCTGGTAAAATATCAGGAGAAAGCGGGGGGAACGATGACTCTGGAAATTGATAGTCATAGAAATTCGATGGAGGGAAAGAGAAATACTTTGCTTCTAGCGGAATAAGAAATGTGCAGACAGAGAAGTAGAGCTATCTGGATAAAAAGTGGGGACAAAAACACTAAATTTTTCCACCAATTTGCTAGCCATAGAAGAAACAACAAACACCTTTGGGAAGTCTGAAGGAAAGATGGGGAGGTCCTAACGTGGCAAGAGAATATAAAAAAAGAGGCAAACAAGTTTTTTAAAAGATTCTTTGAAGATTCGGGGACTTTAGACATTACCGATCAGGTTTTAGTTTCCATCCTCTTTCCCCACCTGGTAGATGAGGAAGAGGCAATGTGAATTCAAAGACCTTGCACTAAAGAGGAGGTTCTGGTTGCTCTAAAATCATTTTCCAAGGATAAAATCATGATACCTGACGGTTGGACAGTTGGATGGTTGAATTCTTCCTACATTACTTTGATTTGGTGGGGTATGAATTATTGGAGTTGGTGGAAGATTCCAGGACCAATGGCACAGTGATAAAATCCTTAATTTGACTTTTCTGGCTTTAATTCTAAAAATCAACAGAAATACTTCTTTCAATGATTTTCAACTGATTTCTTTATGTAATCTATGTTATAAGCTTATTGCAAAAATTATTGCGAATAAGGTTAAGCCTATTCTCTCTAGAACCTTATCTGGTGAACAACTAGGCTTTCTAAAAGGAAGACAGATTATGGATGCGATAGGCATAGCTCACAAATGTCTCCATAGTATAAAGAAAAAACATTTAAAATCCTTAATTTTGAAACTGGATCTAAAAAAGGCTTATGACTGTATATATTGGGATTTCTTGAGAATGATTCTCATACAAACAGGTTTTGGTCTTTTGACTACTAGTTGGGTCATGAGTTGCATGACTAGTGCGACCTTTGTGGTTGGTAAATGGAGAGACTACCTATTTCTTCCAGAGCGGCAGGGGACCGAGACAAGGGTGCCCACCGTCATCTCTTCTGTTTATTCTTGTAATGGAGGGCCTCAACTTTCTTTTAAAAACATGACAGGCGGAGACAAAATTCACAGGAGTAAAGTTCTCACGAATTATGAAGATTCTTCATCTTCTGTTTGTGGACGATGTTCTCATAATGTCCAAAGCTTCATTATTGAAATGGAGAGAGATTAAAAATATTCTTAAGTTATTTTGCAGAGCGTCGAGGCTATAGGTAAATATGACAAAGTCAACCTTTCATTATTGGGGGATCCAAGGGGAAGATTTAAACCTTTTCAAAGAAGTTTTTCCTTTTAACTTTGTAAATCTGTCCGAAGGATTTAAGTATATGGGATACTAATTAAAGACGGGGAACTATAAGGGTGTTGATTGGGGCTATTTAATTGCTAAATATGAAAAAAGGATAAGCCACTAGTGCAACAGATGGCTCTCCCTTGGGGGGCGTTTCATCCTTATAAAAGAGGTCTTAGAGAGCCAACCGATGTATTGGATGGCGCTTGCTGCTATTCTGGGTTCAGTTCTTAACAAAATCTGACAAATTATCTTTACTTTCCTTTGGTCAGGATGCAACGAAAAGAAATACTTACATTTGTGCAGATGGGATTATTTAGACCAAAACATATTGGAGGATGGGGGATGCAGAATTTATATATCTTCAATAAAGCACTTGTAGCAAACTCTCTTTGGAGGGTTCTGATGAAAGATGGGATCTGGAACTTAGTAATTAAGGATAAATATTTCCCTCATATTTCAGTTACTTTCTGGCTCTGATCGGCTTTCCAAACCTCGACCTCAACTTCTCATATTTGGAGAAATATGAAAAAAACCCTACCAATCATCATTCATTGGTTTATCTGGAAGCCCGGGGATGGCCATGAGATTATTGTTGGAAGGGATATGATCCTGGACATGGGGTCTTCGACTTTTCTATCAAAATATCTGATCACTTTACTAAATGAGAACAATGTGTATTATCTTTTTCAAGCCCGTGGGATAGAATGTCAAGGTGCAATATTCTCTTAATGGAAGATAATGCAAATTTTAATTTCACAGGTCACTTGGCAAAGGAGTGGGACCTTTATTGCAGGGGGGTAGCAGAGGCGAGAATTATACTCCTGGAAAGGCCTGACGAGATTAATTGGATTGGGGGGGATAAGTCAGGAATTATTTCTGTCAAAAATATTTATGGGGCACTTGATTCAAAAATATGGTCGCTAAAATATTTGGGTTGTAGGCGAACTATGTGGAAGTGGGATTTGACTCTTAAAATTAAACTCTTCACTTGGCTCACACTAGAAAACAAGATCCTAACCTGGGATAAATTACAATGGAGGGGGTGGGAAGGACCAAAAATTCGTTACCTTTGTCAAAAGGAACCTGAATCAATAAATTATCTTCTAGTCAATTGCCCCTTTGCTAAATTTCTTTGTCAAAGAATTATAGGAGGCCTAAATATGAGGACTATTTGGGGGGGACCCTCTTTGAATGATTTCTTTGATAGCTGGATAAAGAAGGAACCATCTTATCAAATTTTGGCTTGTTTTATTTGCTGGAACATATGGATCAAACACAACAGAACTATCTTTGAAAATGGGCGCACTTCTACGCACTCAGTGATAAACAAGACAATTGGAGATTTGAACAATATTTCGACATCTCCTACTCCAACAATAAGAACAAATAAGAGAATTATTTCTTCTTCGAGAGTGATGGGCTGGATTGATGGAGCTGCTCTATTAAGCAGACATTTGAGCGGAGATGGAGGCATGATAAAGACCAGTGAGAATTCGGTATATAAATGAACCTTTAACTGTGGAAAAGGTACAAATACTAGAGCATATTTACTTGGATTTTGGGTCACTCTTAGTTTGGCGAGGAGACTTCACATTGCTGACATGCAAATTCTGCGTGACTCAAAAATTGTTATAGAATGACTAAATAAAAAAGGAAAGCTAGATGTCAATGTTGTAGAGTGCTGGAAAGACAGGATCAAAGATCTACAAAGCTCTTTCACCTCGATCAACTACACTCGTATCTATCGGGAATCAAATTGCGAGGCAGATAATCTGTCAAAGAAGGCAATGATAAATCCATAAGGAAAAATCATTTACAGCCTTTGGATAGAGGGAGAAGAGGGCCCTACTTTATTCCTCAACTTAATATAAACCTTTGTAGCTTCTTTTTATTTTGCAGTTTACAAAAATTACATAGTATATAAGGATGATTAGAAGGCTCTTATTTTTTGGTTGTTTTTTGTACAACAAGGCTCGGTGAGGGCTGAAGAAAGACTTTTAGCTAAGGTTTATGAGCATTTTTTTATGAAGGATTGTGGACGATATTTCCATGGCTAAAGTGTTGTATTGTATTACAAATTATATTATCAATCAATATAATGTAAAATTTTCTGTTGGAAGAAAAAGTACACTACAACAAGTTGTCCAAAGTTATATTTTCCAAACAACTCTTTCAATGGTGGTTGAGGCTCCTATGACATTTTTTCAACTTGCATTTTATTTGGAAGAGATTGAATAACATTAATTCTTTACCTAATATAATTACATTGTATTGTATCATTTTCAATGGATATGTAATTTGTTCATTACTATAAGATAACATGCTAGTGTATACCTAATCACCAAATAGAGAAAAATAATTAAGTAAAATGACATAAACAAACATAAATTAAAAATGATAAAGATTGAAGTATGCTTTAATATCTATTATATTATAAATATGACCCAAACCTAATAACAAATCCAAATCCTAATCTCTTTCACTTGAAAAATTATCTATAAATTAATTAATTAGTGTTTACAGATTTTGATAAATGTTTACAACCTCCCCATTCAAATAATTTTCTTTTTATGTTAGATTTCTAATCATAGTATTATAATTCAATAATTGACTATGTTTACCTCCAACTTTTTCATTTATAAAAATAGAGTCATAAGTATCATTTTTTCTCAACATAAAAGATCTATGCTTTTAATATAACTCATAAATAGATCACTATCAGAACTATGATTATTAAGTTTGTTCCTATATCATAAATAAATAAGATTTTAATTAACTTATAAATAATTAAAATTGATTTCTATCTTTAAACACTAAACAATACACTTCAAATCTCTCACCAATAATGTTTATTCTTTGAATTTGCTAAATACCTTTGAAGGTTGATAACGCTAATTGTGTGAATGAAAAATGAAAAATATCCAAAGTAGCTACGTTTACCTTAGAGTATAAATATCTATACAAATCAAATCTTAGGATTACATGGGTTCATACACTAAGCTCCCGAGCCAATGTTCTTTACAATATTATGCATTGATTTTACAAAAAAATCATGAAGGATAACACAAGCATTGCAATAATGCATTAAGGGAAACAACATTCATAAAAATGCAAAGAATAAGGGCACATGGAGTTTCTTTCGATATGGGATCAATATTAATTATTTGTGTTTTTTTATGATCATTATAATTTGATTTAATGATTTATTTATTGAAAATTGATTTAATTTTTAATGATTTTTTTTCTTTTGATTCATGTATATTATATATAGATTTACAATTACATGTATGATTATGAGTTTTAAGAATTTTTGTTGTGTTAAAAGAAATTGGGAATATATATGTTAATTGAATGTATTTTGTTGTTGTTATATAAATTTAAATGGAGATCTTATGAGAGGAAATGTAAAATCAGGGATCCATGTTCAAGAATGATGACGAGTGTATTACTCAAATCAATTTTTAATTTTTTCGATTTAAATCAGAGTAATACGATATAGAGTTACAATTTATTATGGAATATTACATGCTCACACTTTTCTCTTTCTTTCCATGCTAATTTCTCTCTATTTTATTTATCCTGTTATTTAATATATTTATTTACTTAAACTCTTTACATTTTACTCATCCCAACAACTAACATATCTCTTTGTCTCCTTCCCTATTTCTTCAGTTACACATGCTTATTTACCTTCGTCTTGTCATTGTTCCTTTCATGATTCATTCCATGGGTGCTACTTCATATTTTTGTCTTTTGCACAACCCTTGTTTTTGTACAACCTCTACACGCCATGATTCTCATCCAAATGTATAATTAATATCTCTTTTACTTCTACCCATATGTTTTCATGTTTATCCATAAGTGCTTGCTCCTCTTCTAGCTTGTCTTTGTGGCATACCCACCTACACCTCATGTGAAGCTAGGTATTTGTTGCATTGAAATTTAATTTTTTATTATTATTATCAATTTGCAATATTTGTTGTAAGTTGAAACAAAGATTTCAACAATTCCCATGAATTTCAAATGTAAAACTACATGCAAAATTAAAGCTACCCATAATAGAAATTCGATTCCATATGTCATTCCTCAAATTCATATCTACACTCAATATATAATTATAGAATGCATTATAGTTTACTAATTTAGCAACAAAATCTACCGAATTTTCCCATATACACAACACATTCCTAAAATGATATGAATTTGACATTAAAATGTTCAAATTTCACATAAATTGCATAATAACTCATAGTGAAAAACTACAACTTATAATTTCAATGATGTGCATACTTTGTTCATTTTCCTTTAAGATTTATGCACAAATTCTATGGACATAGTTCATACCATCTCAAGTTATTCCCATCATATAACATTCACATAAAAATGAACCAAAACATAGAGAATATGTTAGTACTTATTCATATCAAAGTTTCTACATGGAAATTAGTCGCACATTAGCACTTTGCCTCATAGTAGTATGGATTCGCTAAGGAGACTGCCCATAAGTTGGCATATGGGGCAACATGTAGATTTTAACCCTGTACAATTATTTATTGCAAACATATTTTCAATAAAAGAACAAAAAATATACAATGGCAAACAGACACATTACACAGAGAGTTTTCCCCTGGAAACCCAAACCGGGAAAACCAACATCTCCTATATTCATCTCATCATACATTGTTTACAATACAATATACATATAGGATCCCATAGCATCCAAAACCCTAATCCAATAACCTGGATTAGTCAACAATCATAATTCCTTAAACCGGAAATAGAAAACCATCGACGAAAACCATGTGCTGAAAAACCTCCCAAAAACGGATGCAACTTTTTTTTCGAGGGCGCTACCCCTGAACCCTCGCGCATGGGGGATCCCACCCCCCTGCATGCCCCCGGATAGGGGGTTTCACCCCCCTGTGACCCCCCGAGAAAGGGAGCACTTCGCCCCCCTCTAACCCCCCGGAGGGGGCCTAGAAACCCCCCCTCTTACCCCCCGGTGCTCTCAGTGCAACATAGACACTAGTTCTAGTCATGTAAAGAATATAACACATACCCAACACAACATAGGAAAAGGTTGCCTATAGATCTCTAAGTCTCACATCCTAGCCCACTACAACTTTGCATGAATCAATCAAATTAAACATATACCATGAATTCCAACAATGCATATCCATCCATATTCCTCAAGCAGTGTGCTATGAACCGATGGACATCTCATATTTAGCCACTTTATAACTCAATCTAGAGAATTCCCCTTTTATGCACACACTTCTTTGAGAAATCCTTCACAACCAATTTACTCTTTTGATAGAAGATCCCAAATTATTGATATAGTTTCAGGTCTCCAATACGGTAGTGTATCCAATACGGTAGTGTATCCAATACGGTAGGTCTCCAATACGGTAGNACACACTTCTTTGAGAAATCCTTCACAACCAATTTACTCTTTTGATAGAAGATCCCAAATTATTGATATAGTTTCAGGTCTCCAATACGGTAGTGTATCCAATACGGTAGTGTATCCAATACGGTAGGTCTCCAATACGGTAGTGTATCCATTAGAATTCTATTGTTAGTGTATCCAATACGGTAGGTGATGTAATTTATTATCGTATTAATGTCAATTCCTGACATATGTATGTGGAGATCAAAGATTTCCTTCCCAATCTCTCTATCCACTATATTCATTTTTTTCATCTTCACAACTAACCAATAATTGCATCTAGTCACAAACAACCTAATTAACTATATATCCAACAATGCTTAAGCATATCAAGATATAGTTAATGGTGGTTTTAGGCATAAATTGAGAAGATTATTCAAAATGAAGGAGATATAAGAAGATTCCAAAGACTAAATATTACCCCTTGCATGAAAACATGATTGTTCTCCAAAACAAAATCCCAAGTCAAAATATTACCCTTTTTGAAAACAAGGTTGTTCTCCAAAAAAATATTACCCTTTTTGAAAACAAGGTTGTTCTCCAAAACAAAATATGACATCTTATTTAGAAATATGTAGATTAAATATTACCCTTTTTGAAAACAAGGTTATTCTCCAAAACAAAATATGACATCCTATTTAGAAATATGTAAACAAAATGAATGGTCAACTCTTTAATTAACACTTCACCTGCACTTTCTTGATATCATTAAGAATGACATGCTTATGCATAACCTTAATGGAATAAGACATGTGGGATCATGATTGTAGGAATGTTGTATCACCAACAGATTTTGCTGTTATCTTCCATGGATTTTCTCAAAAGAAAACAATGGGTTTCACAACAAAAATGAATTGATAAGAAAGATTGAGATACTATATGGATACTTGTACGGGACTAAAATAAATTACAAATTGATGCTAACAAAAAAATCCTATCTCTATCCCATTTAAAACATGTAAACAAAGTTCCATTCTAATCCTATTTAAAAACATGTAAACAAAAAGTCCTCTCTCATCCTATTTAGAAACATGTAAACAAAATGAGTGATGGACTCTTTAATTAGAATTTAGCATCTACTATTCCATGAACCCCCTCACTTCCCTTCTTATCACATCATAACCCTCTGTGCTCTATGAACTTCCATGTTACCTTTTAACACAAATCATGATGTATCACGACATCACCTAATACTTAGTATTAGAAAATATGAACATCACATAAACTCCCTAAACACTAAGCTTACGACCTTCAACATTCTTTGGTTAAGCGTTGTTGGCCTCGGGCTTTGCACAAAAATGTGTAAAAGAATTCAAATATATGTAAAGGAATAATAAAGATTTGGGCAACATATTTAAAGCTTCATTTTTCAACGAATGGAACTAAATAAGGATTTGGGCAACATATTTAAATCTTCATTTTTCAACAAATGGAACTAAAGAACAAAGCATTTTTCAACGAATGGAACTAAAGAACCTTTATTGCAGGATCCTCTATAATGTGAATGGCATTGCTACAAAATTTCAATTTCAATTGAGCAAAGGAAGGCCAATATTATTTTCTTAGTAATAGGCATAATTTATAATGTGAATGGCATTGCTACAAAATTTCACTTGAGTAAAGGAAGAATAATATCATTTTCTTAATAATAGGCATAATTTATAATGTGAATGTCATTGCTACAAAATTTCACTTGAGCAAAGGAAGGAAAATATTTTTTTTCTTAGTAATAGGCATAATTTATAATGTGAATGACATTGCAACAAAATTTCACTTGAGCACAGGAAGGACAATATTTTTTTTCTTAATAATAGGCATAATTTATAATTTATAATGTGAATGACATTGCAAGAAAATTTCACTTAAGCAAAGGAAGGACAATATTTTTTTCTTAGTAAAAACCATAATTTTTCTTAGTAATAGTCATAATGATGTATCGTTACACATAACTTGAGTAAAATAATTAAGATATAAAATTCTCAGTATAAAAAGTCCTCTTTTACATATACCTTAAAGTAGCATCACAACCTACCCTTTAGCCCTTTTAAAAGTAATAACTTATTTAGCTTAAACTAAGGTCACCATCTACCTTTTAGCCATTCCAAAAGTAATCAGTATATTTAATCCCCGTGACCACCGTCAATCTGATTTAAAACACAAACATTTTTTTTCTTAGGAATAAGAGAAATTGGTAATTCATGTAATTTTTTGGGTGAGATTTAAATTCAAATTAGGTTGGTTGTCATTATAATTTTATTAACATTTAGATTTTTTGAGTGAGATTTAGATTCAAATCAGGTTGTCAACCATTATAATTTCATCAATATTTAAAATTTTTAGATTAGATCTAGATTCCAATCAGATTGACTACCATTATAACTTCACTGACATTTAGCAAAGATTAAGACATCCCAAGTGTGAAGGATCAACTTTATTACATCTTAAATCTTAAATCAGTGTAAAGAAAAACAAACATACTATCCAACCACTGAAAAAAAAACTATAAAACAGAAACACTTTTACTAAAAATAGAAACAAATTATAGATCCATTTATAAATCCTACACCAAAAATTTATTCATTGTGTTTCAAAGTCAAAGAAGGATCAGCTCATCCATAACCATTGTTTAGTGAAAGGTTGCCATAAGTCACTTTCATATGCTTTTAAAAAGTATGACAAGACGTGTGGGACTGTGGCCTGCCCTTCAGTTCTTCCAACAAACTCAACACAGCCATGCATGGATTGATAGAAAGTCATCAACATGATTACATTGGATAGTAGCGCCTTCGTTACCGACACGGCTACAGCTTGATCCCATTGATGTCGCCCCTGCCGTGTATACCGATCTCTTTTGCAATATATATATAGTAAGACGAAGCCTTAGCTGAACCCACACGTTCAGGAGGTTGAATGGTCTCTGCAACATCATCAGCAGAGTTCCTTCATGTCCACTTTCGGCAGTACTATTATTTCACGGACTAGTTATCATCCGTCATTTCAGAACAAGCAATGGCTTCGACCGCTGCTGTAATGTCTGTAGTGGTATCAGTAATTATAAGCTGTCTGAGTAGTAGTTATATAGAGATGATTCATGCAGCAGAACCGCTGGTGCCGGC
>SNQJ01S0117691.1:18656-29739 GCA_010110895.2 Picea sitchensis
CTACCGTATTGGAGACCTACCGTATTGGATACACTACCGTATTGGATACACTACCGTATTGGAGACCTGAAACTATATCAATAATTTGGGATCTTCTATCAAAAGAGTAAATTGGTTGTGAAGGATTTCTCAAAGAAGTGTGTGCATAAAAGGGGAATTCTCTAGATTGAGTTATAAAGTGGCTAAATATGAGATGTCCATCGGTTCATAGCACACTGCTTGAGGAATATGGATGGATATGCATTGTTGGAATTCATGGTATATGTTTAATTTGATTGATTCATGCAAAGTTGTAGTGGGCTAGGATGTGAGACTTAGAGATCTATAGGCAACCTTTTCCTATGTTGTGTTGGGTATGTGTTATATTCTTTACATGACTAGAACTAGTGTCTATGTTGCACTGAGAGCACCGGGGGGTAAGAGGGGGGGTTTCTAGGCCCCCTCCGGGGGGTTAGAGGGGGGCGAAGTGCTCCCTTTCTCGGGGGGTCACAGGGGGGTGAAACCCCCTATCCGGGGGCATGCAGGGGGGTGGGATCCCCCATGCGCGAGGGTTCAGGGGTAGCGCCCTCGAAAAAAAAGTTGCATCCGTTTTTGGGAGGTTTTTCAGCACATGGTTTTCGTCGATGGTTTTCTATTTCCGGTTTAAGGAATTATGATTGTTGACTAATCCAGGTTATTGGATTAGGGTTTTGGATGCTATGGGATCCTATATGTATATTGTATTGTAAACAATGTATGATGAGATGAATATAGGAGATGTTGGTTTTCCCGGTTTGGGTTTCCAGGGGAAAACTCTCTGTGTAATGTGTCTGTTTGCCATTGTATATTTTTTGTTCTTTTATTGAAAATATGTTTGCAATAAATAATTGTACAGGGTTAAAATCTACATGTTGCCCCATATGCCAACTTATGGGCAGTCTCCTTAGCGAATCCATACTACTATGAGGCAAAGTGCTAATGTGCGACTAATTTCCATGTAGAAACTTTGATATGAATAAGTACTAACATATTCTCTATGTTTTGGTTCATTTTTATGTGAATGTTATATGATGGGAATAACTTGAGATGGTATGAACTATGTCCATAGAATTTGTGCATAAATCTTAAAGGAAAATGAACAAAGTATGCACATCATTGAAATTATAAGTTGTAGTTTTTCACTATGAGTTATTATGCAATTTATGTGAAATTTGAACATTTTAATGTCAAATTCATATCATTTTAGGAATGTGTTGTGTATATGGGAAAATTCGGTAGATTTTGTTGCTAAATTAGTAAACTATAATGCATTCTATAATTATATATTGAGTGTAGATATGAATTTGAGGAATGACATATGGAATCGAATTTCTATTATGGGTAGCTTTAATTTTGCATGTAGTTTTACATTTGAAATTCATGGGAATTGTTGAAATCTTTGTTTCAACTTACAACAAATATTGCAAATTGATAATAATAATAAAAAATTAAATTTCAATGCAACAAATACCTAGCTTCACATGAGGTGTAGGTGGGTATGCCACAAAGACAAGCTAGAAGAGGAGCAAACACTTATGGATAAACATGAAAACATATGGGTAGAAGTAAAAGAGATATTAATTATACATTTGGATGAGAATCATGGAGTGTAGAGGTTGTACAAAAATAAGGGTTGTGCAAAAGACAAAAATATGAAGTAGCACCCATGGAATGAATCATAAAAGGAATAATGACAAGACGAAGGTAAACAAGCATGTGTAATTGAAGAAATAGGGAAGGAGACAAAGAGACATGTTAATTGTTGGAATGAATAAAATGTAAAGAGTTTAAGTAAATAAATATATTAAATAGCAGGATAAATAAAATAGAGAGAAATTAGCACGGAAAGAAAGAGAAAAGTGTGAGCAGGAAATATTCCATAATAAATTGTAACTCTATATCATATTACTCTGATTTAAATCAAAAAAATTAAAGTTGATTTGAGTAATACACTCGTCATCATTCTTGGACATGGGGTTCTTGATTTTACATTTCCTCTCATAGGATCCCCATTTAAATTTATATAACAACAACAAAATACATTCAATTAACATATATATTCCCAATTTCTTTTAACACAACAAAAATTCTTAAAACTCATAATCATGCATATTGTAAATCTATATATAATACGAAAGAAAAAAAATCATTAAAAATTAAATCAATGTTCAATAAATAAATCATTAAATCAAATTACAATGATCACAAAATTGTAAAAAACACAAATAATTAATATTGATCCCATATCGAAAGAAACTCCATGTGCCCTTATTCTTTTCATTTTTATGAATGTTGTTTCCCTTAATGCATTATTGCAATGCTTGTGTTATCCTTCATGATTTTTTTGTAAAATTAATGCATAATATTGTAAAGAACATTGGCTCGGGAGGTTAGTGTATGAACCCATGTAATCCTAAGATTTGATTTGAATAGATATTTATACTCTAAGGTAAGATTTATCATTTTTCATTTAATCCTAAGATTTGATTTGAATAGATATTTATACTCTAAGGTAAGATTTATCATTTTTCATTTAGACACATAAGTATGATTAGCGTTATCAACCTTCAAGGGTATTTAGCAAATTTAAAGAATAAACATTATTGGTAAGAGATTTGAAGTGTATTGTTTAGTGTTTAAAGATAGAAATCAATTTTAATTATTTATAAGTTAATTAAAATTTTATTTATTTATGATATAGGAACAAACTTAATAATCATAGCTCTGATAGTGATCCATTTATGAGTTATATTAAAAGTATAGATCTTTCATGTTAGGAAAAAATGATACTTATGACCCTATTTTTATAAATGAAAAAGTTGGAGGTAAACATAGTCAATTATTGAATTATAATATTATGATTAGAAATCTAACATAAAAGGAAAATTATTTGAATGGAGAAGTCGTAAACATTTATCAAAATCTATAAACACTAATTAATTATTTTATAGATAAAGTTTCAAGTGAAAGAGATTAGGATTTGGATTTATTATTAGGTTTGGGTCATATTTATAATATAATAGATATAAAGGCATACTTCAATCTTTATCATTTTTAATTTATGTTTGTTTATGTCATTTTACTTAATTATTTTTCTCTATTTGGTGATTAGGTATACACTAGCATGTTACCTTATAGTAATGAACAAATTACATATCCATTGAAAATGATACAATACAATGTAATTCTATTAGGCAAATAATTAATGTTATTCAATCTCTTCCAAATAAAATGCAAGTTGAAAAAATGTCATAGGAGCCTCAACCACCATTGAAAGAGTTGTTTGGAAAGTATAACTTTGGACAACTTGTTGTAGTGTGCTTTTTCTTCCAACAGAAAATTTCACATTATATTGATTGATAATATAATTTGTAATACAATACAACACTTTAGCCATGGAAATATCTTCATCAATCCTTCATAAAAAAATGTTCATAAACCTTAGCTAAAAGTCTTTCTTTAGCCCTCACCGAGCCTTGTTGTACAAAAAACAACCAAAAAATAAGAGCCTTCTAATAATCCGTATATACTATGTAATTTTTGTAAACTGCAAAATAAAAAGAAGCTACAAAGGTTTATATTAAGTTGAGGAATAAAGTAGGGCCCTCTTCTCCCTCTTTCCAAAGGTTGTAAATGATTTTTCCTTATGGATTTAGCATTGCATTCTTTGACAGCTTATTTGCCTCGCAATTTGATTCCCGATACATATGAGTGTAGTTGATCGAGGTGAAAGAGATTTGTAGATCTTTGATCCTGTCTTTCCAGCACTCTACAGCATTGGCATCTAGCTTTCCTTTTTTATTTAGTCATTCTATAACAATTTTTTAGTCACACATAATCTGCATGTCAGCAATGTGAAGTCTCCTCGCCAAAATAAGAGTGACCCAAAATCCAAGTAATTATGCGTTAGTATTTGTACCTTTTCCACAGTTAAAGGTCCATTTATATACCGAATTCTCACTGGTCTTTATCATGCCTCTAGCTCTGCTCAGATGTCTGCTTAATAGAGTAGCTCCATCAATCCAACCCATCACTCTCGAAGAAGAAATAATTATCTTATTTGTTCTTATTGTTGGAGTAGGAGATGTCGAAATATTGTTCAAAGCTCCAATTGTCTTGTTTATCACTGAGTGCGTAGAAGGGCGCCCATTTTCAAAGATAGTTCTGTTGTGTTTGATCCATATGTTCCAGCAAATAAAACAAGGCAAAATTTGATAAGATGGTTCCTTCTTTATCCAGTTATCAAAGCAATCATTCAAAGAGGGTCCCCCCCAAATAGTCCTCATATTTAGGCCTCCTATAATTCTTTGACAAAAAATTTTATCAAAGGGGCAATTGACTAGAAGATAATTTATTGATTCAGGTTCCTTTTGACAGAGGTAACAATTTTTTGGTCCTTCCCACCCCCTCCATTGTAATTTATCCCAGGTTAGGATCTTGTTTTCTAGTGCGAGCCAAGTGAAGAGTTTAACTTTAAGAGTCAAATCCCACTTCCACATAGTTCGCCTACAACCCAAATATTTTTGCGACCATATTTTTGAATCAAGTGCCCCATAAATATTTTTGATAGAAATAATTCCTGACTTATCCCCCCAAATCCAATTAATCTCGTCAGGCCTTTCCAGGAGCATAATTCTCGCCTCTACTAACCACCTGCAATAAAGGTCCCACTCCTTTGCCAAGTGACCTGTGAAATTAAAATTTGCATTATCTTCCACTGAGAGAATATTGCACCTTGACGTTATATCCCACAGGCTTGAAAAAGATAATACACATTGTTCTCATTTAGTAAAGTGATCAGATATTTTGATAGAAAAGTCGAAGACCCCATGCCCAAGATCATATCCCTTCCAACAATAATCTCATGGCCATCCTCGGGCTTCCAGATAAACCAATGAATGATGATTGGTATGTTTTTTTTCATATTTATTCAAATATGAGAAGTTGAGGTCGAGGTTTGAAAAGCCGATTAGACCCAGAAAGTAACCGAAATATGAGGGAAATATTTATCCTTAATTACAATGTGCCAGATCCCATCTTTCATCAGAACCCTCCAAAGAGAGTTTGCTACAAGTGCTTTATTGAAGATATATAAATTCCGCATGCCCCATCCTCCAAGATGTTTTGGTCTAAATAATCTCATCTGCACAAATGTAAGTATTTCTTTTCATTGCATCCTGACCAAAGGACAGTAAAGAAAATTTGTCAGATTTTGTTAAGAACTGAACCCAGAATAGCAGCAAGCGCCATCCAATACATCGGTTGGCTCTCTAAGACCGCTTTTATAAGGATGAAACGCCCCCCAAGGGAGATCCATCTGTTACACTAGTGGCTTATCCTTTTTTCATATTTAGCAATTAACCAACCCCAATCAACACCCTTATAGTTCCCCGTCTTTAATTAGTATCCCATATACTTGAATCCTTCGGACAGATTTAAAAAGTTAAAAGGAAAAACTTCTTCGAAAAGGTTTAAATCTTCCCCCTGGATCCCCCAATAATGAAAGGTTGACTTTGTCATATTTACCTATAGCCTCGACGCTCTGCAAAATAACTTAAGAATATTTTCAATCTCTCTCCATTTCAATAATGAAGCTTTGGAAATTATGAGAACATCGTCCACAAATAGAAGATGAAGAATCTTCATAATTCGTGAGACCTTCACTCCTGTGAATTTTGTCTCCGCCTGTCATGTTTTTAAAAGAAGGTTGAGGCCCTCCATTACAAGAATAAACAGAAGAGATGACAGTGGGCACCCTTGTCTCGATCCCCTGCCACTCTGGAAGAAATAGGTAGTCTTGCCATTTATCAAAACCGCAAAGGTCGCACTAGTCACGCAACTCATGACCCAGCTAGTAGTCAAAAGACCAAAACCTGTTTGTATGAGAATCATTCTCAAGAAATCCCAATTTATACAGTCATAAGCCTTTTTTAGATCCAATTTCAAAATTAAGGATTTTAAATGTTTTTGCTTTATACTATGGAGACATTTGTGAGCTATGCCTATTGCATCCATAATCTGTCTTCCTTTTAGAAAGCCTAGTTGTTCACCAGATAAGGTTCTAGAGAGAATAGGCTTAACCTTATTCGCAATAATTTTTGCAATAAGCTTATATCATAGATTACATAAAGAAATCAATTGAAAATCATTGAAAGAAGTAGGTCTGTTGATTTTTAGAATTAAAGCCAAAAAAGTCAAATTAAGGATTTTATCACAGTGCCATTGGTCCTGGAATCTTCCACCAACTCCAATAATTCATACCCCACCAAATCAAAGTAATGTAGGCAGAATTCAACCGTCCAACCGTCCAACCATCAGGTCTCATGATTTTATCCTTGGAAAATGATTTTAGAGCCACCAGAACCTCCTCTTTAGTGCAGGGTCTTTCAATACACATTGCCTCTTCCTCATCTACCAGGTGGGGAAAGAGGATGGAAACTAAAACCTGATCAGTAATGTCTAAAGTCCCCGACTCTTCAAAGAATCTTTTAAAAAACCTGTTTTCCTCTTTTTTTATATTCTCTTGCCCCGTTAGGACCTCCCCATCTTTCATTCAGGCTTCCCAAAGGTGTTTGTTGTTTCTTTTATGGATGGCAAATTGGTGGAAAAATTTAGTGTTTTTTTCCCCACTTTTTATCCAGATAGCTCTACTTCTTTGTCTGCACATTTCTTCTTCCGCTAGAAGCAAAGTATTTCTCTTTCCCTCCATCGAATTTATATGACTGTCAATTTCCAGAGTCATCATTCCCCCCGCTTTCTCCTGATATTTTACCAGAAGGTTCTCCTCCAAATTGTCTAGGATTAAGGAATTTTGATTTCTCTGTTGTTTTTCCCAATGTTTAATTCTTTGTTTTAAGAAACTTAACTTTTTGAGTAGTCTTCTTTGTATTCCTGGTTCCTGAAAAAACGGTTGATCATTCCAAACATCATGAAAAATATTAGAGAAAATTGGATCTGACAACCACATCGAATTTAGCATGAAAGGATATGCAGTCGGATAAGTAAAATTTTTAATTTGTAACAGGACCGGGGCATGATCCGACAAGTAAGGGTATTCTACCCAAGACCTGTATCTTCCCGAAAGATTCACCAAATTTACAGAAATTAGAACTCTATCCAGCCTTTTTCAAATATTGTCATCCCCCATTCTATCGTTCCTCCAGGTGGGAGCTACTTTATTCGGAGCAACATCAACTAGCTTATTTCGTTGAATAAGAGCTTTGAAGTATCCTGTCGACTAGTCAAAAAGATACCCCCCCCCCAAACCTTCTCATCTCTTAAAGTGAAGTTTAGGTCACCAACTAATATAAGGGAGTTGCTTGCCAGTAAACCCCTGTCACGTACTTTGTCCCAGAAGGAAAATGTGTCTGTACATGGGCCGTAGACATTTAAAAAGGTGACCTACCTTTTTGAAACACAGCAATTACCTATCAAAAGAAGGCTACCACAACTGATATAAGGATCTAGAATAAAAATTTATCTGAGTCCCATGAAACCAGAAGACCCCCAGACTTTCCAACTGAATTTACTGCACATGCTAGCCACCTAGGACAAAGAGAGGTCATGAAATCCCTCGCCTTATTTTCAATGACTAAATTTTCTTATAAGAAAACAATGTCAGGCAAAGTCCTATCTAAAATTATTCTCATGGAGGCAATTTTTAGGGTGACCCCCACCCCTCTAATATTCAGAGAGAGAAGAATCATGGTTTTTCTCTTGCTAGGGATTTCATGCCTCTAAGCGCCCCAAATTCAAATCAATTGTTAGTTTGTGAAACATGTAACGTTGTGGTCAGGATATTTTTTCTCCTTGCACTCCTCGTTTTTATAGGGGAAACGTCCATACCCAGTCCCCTCGACCACGAGTATTCTTTCCCTAAAGAATCAACCTTCCTCAAATCGCTTGCTAAAGAATCATCCCCATCAAAACTTTTAAAAATTGAATTCCCCTTATAAGTGGGGATGGGAAACGGTGAAGTGATCTCTCTGTAAGCCGAAACCAGAGTGTCCAAAACATCCCCCAGAGAGATTTCCCCCAAATCAGTTTGTCTAAAGCCGGAGACAAAATTAGTTTCTCCACTAATCTCATTAAAATCCGAACTAAGGAGGGTCCCAACCCCAATCTCACTAGGATTATTCCTGAGATATTTTTCCACAAGTACAGTAGTCGAAGGTGAAGATAAACCTATCTCAACCCCCCCAGTAATAGGAAAACTTTCCCCTTCCACTCGAGTGATATCAAGAGTCGTTGGAGTAATGCCCGAGGTCCCGTCCCTGCACGGGGCTTTGTTTTCAATAACAGAGGGAAGGGAGCTAGTAGGTTTTGTTCCAGACAGAGGAGGTGTGGCTCGAAGAAACCCTTCTTCACCAATAATAGTGGAATCTAAGGCATCATGTTCCCACACTATTAAAGTATAATAAAGAGAGGGATAGAGTAACTTACCCGAAACCAAGTTTTTGGCCAAAGTCAAAGTTTTTGTTGGTTCTGATGGAGTACTTTCCTCGTAGACCAAAGACTCCAAACCAGGGGAAACCTCCCGAGCAGACTTACGAAGCATCGAGTCTTTGGATTCCTCCTCTTCACAACTCCCTGGTAAAAAACGCCTCAGGTGACTAGTTCTTCGACAAAAAGTGCATCGAAAGAGAATATCGAGGTAATCCAGTCTCTGAGTCACAATGTGACCATGCCATGCTATCTCCAAGGACTCTAGTAAACCAATGTGTAGATCTAACTCCACTATCACCTTACACATTCTCCTGTCAGAATCTTTAAAGGATGAATCATCAGCTTTTATAAACCTACCTAGCTCATTTCTGATAGATTCCAATGCTTTATCATTCCGCAGTTGAAGTGGAAACCCTAGTAACAAGACCCAGAGGTGTCTACGCTGGAAATATTCCATGGTCAGGTCAAAGCTGATACGCCATCTTTTCAGCATCAAGTTACTACCATCCAAAACCCACATCTTATCTAAAATCAGCATCATGTCTTCCCGCTTTCGAAATACAAAGCCAAACCAGCCACATGAAAGAGAAAGTGTCTCGGGTTCATAACCTAACAGCGGTAGCCAAGTTTCCCTTACCCAAGAAGGGATATTCTATTTTCAAAGGTAACGGTAAGAGAGACGACCTACTAGCATACAAAGAGATAGGAGTACACTTTCCTCCAAACCCACGTCTGACCCCATCACCAACCTACATTTTTCCTTATTGGGCTTCCACGTTTTTTTAATTCTTTTCCTCTCGAAGAGGTATGACCTCGATTACCCTTAGAAAATCTAGTTGCAGGGGTCCTTGCGGCATACAAACCACCTACCAGTCTCTCAAAAAATCTTCTCTGATTATAAAAAGAACCCACAGGCATTGCATCACCAGCTAAACAAGCAGGAAAGTATAAAATACTATTTTCACCCACCAACTTTATTGTTTCGACTCCCTGGTATGAAAAATTATCAACTTGCTTAAGGAAACTAGTTGTCCGACCACCTGGATTTAACCCGTTTGAAAGCGCCTGAGGTAATATGTGTGTATTCAAGTCCTTTGGACAATTTTCATTAACCCCCCACGTTTCCTCCAATGCAAATAAACCCACACTCTTCCAGAGGACCTCATCAGCCACACTCATTAGTGTGCTGACCTCAACCTCCATCTAGGGTTGTTTAAAGCCAAGACCACAACCACCTGCCACCTGCTAAGCACTAAACTAAACTTGACCCTGCAACAGGGCACATCAAAACAAACAGAAGAAGCGGCATTTAGGAGGCATGTCTAATCTATGACAATGTAGCCCTATGAACAGTAACACTACAGTCTAGGACCTTCACCAAATGTTATTGCCAAAAAACCACGAGGAACGACGAAAGCTACCGCCAAAATGGAGAAAATCGGTAGCCATAGTAGCGATTGATAGTTAGTAGCAGGACATTTAAGGACTTATCCCACGCCAATTTGGAGAAGGATTTGTTTCCATGTTGTTGTTGTAGTCTACTTAACCTCAAAACTTCAGAGCAATCATATAAAGTATAATGAAAAACCTAGGAACACAAGAGAAAAGAGAGATAAATCCTAAGAAATATATGTTTGATAATAAAAACTAGAATGCTCACTTGCCTCTTCAAGCCTCCAAGAGCAATGCTTCAAATACAATAATAATTCTTGACAAACATTACATAACCTTTTATTTCATATAAATCTATCCATAGAGAATCTTAATTACCTATGGGCCCCTTATAATGAGGGACGACCAACTAATTTGGGCCTTATTAATAAAAATGTCCATTTTACAATGAATAACTATTAACTAACTATTTTATGGGCCTTATTCAAGAAAGGTGACATCATACATTAATAAAGTATCTAAGGAAAGGGGTTAGGGTAGGACCCTAACACTTGCAGAGATATAAAACTCAATGAAAGAGAAATTATGATATCCCAGAAGAAAGTCAAGCTCTTGAAAAATGATGATATACTTGTTGAAAATTATGAATTAGGCATATTTAATATTCTTGAAGAATATATTCAATTTGGCATATTATTGATGAGTTATATTTGTAATGTTTTCACTTTGAAATTTTACATTAAGAATAAATATCTATATATCATTGTTTTAAGATGAATTTTTTTAACATGTCATTTATCATATTATATGGTTTACTTTTTGGTTTTTATTTTGATCTCAATCATTGCTTTAAGGAAAATAACATTAAAATTTGTTGGTTTACACATGAAATCTATAAGAATATGTAAAAATATGGTTTTGTTTTATTTAGAATGATATTTTAAACAAAATAACTTCTATAATATATAAGTTTTTCATTATAACTAGCTTTTAATTTTTTTTTATTTTTTTTTGAATGTTTAAAGTAGTGTTATTTAACTACAACTATCAATTATGCATTGAAGTAAAGTGTGTATATATATATATATATAACCTTAAATTAATTAAGAATATATAATTAGATGAAAATTGAAGTTTTTAAAAAACAAATGAAATATATCATTTTTAATAATGTTAAAAATATCAAATTTCAGGTTTAAAGAAAAACATTGAAAAAAATGGAAAAAGC